>WAAD01041839.1:221311-247819 GCA_013389945.1 Fregata magnificens | reverse complement strand
GAGGGAGGGGGGGGGGGGGGAGAGAGAGAGAGAGAGAGGGTCAAGTAAAGCCCACTGTGAACATTTATTTTTGCATCCTTAGAACATCCACTGAAGTCAGACTTTCTAAACTGCTTGGCTCCCTCATAAATGTAACTTTTTATTAGGGCAAGATACGGAATAAGTAGAAGGCTAAAGAAAGACTAAAAAAAAATAAATTGGCAAAAATGTACTCATTCACAACTGTAAGAATAGTAAATAAACTATGTAAAGTTACCATATACGAAAGGTTATAAAAACTATCAATATGCATTTATCTACAATCTTTAATTGGGTTTTTTTAATATGTCAACAGTTTCTTGTAAGCAATCAATTAGATGTAGACCTTGCAGCAGGCCATAACTAACTCACAACTTCTTTCAGCAGAAACACAGTCTCAAGGCAAAGTGATGCATATTTTCCTGTGTAAGCTTTGTAAGTAAAAATCCCTTACTATCAACAGAGTACTTATTGTGTTACTTATTTCAGGGCAACTGACAATCCACAGCCTTTCAGACAAAATAATAGTGGTAATATTAATTTTTCAGTTATACTGAAATATGCTATCATAAGATGGTGGTAATTAATTTGTTCTGAAAACAAACTATAGCTGCCCAAGCTATCCGGAGGAAGAGCTAACGGATTTGCAAGTATTACTGCCTGTAATTAACAGAGTGTGAAACAATACCTGTATTTTAAATCACTGTTACGGAAAACATTCATGTACCTATATAATCAGACTGAGAAACAAGCACTTGATAGAAAACCAACCCTCTTTGAATTAACAGATGTGGTCAAGGTGAACTTGGGAGGAACTCTGCCCCAAGACAAAAACTAGGAGCTGTTATTTCAAGTGTTGACCGGACCTACCAGCTTCACACAATTCCTGCTGTGAGAATCCTCTTCCCCTGTGGAAGATATTAATGCAACTACAGAAAAGGAGATGTTCCTCCCTCCCAGCAGATGGTGGCTTAGAAAAATTCTCCCCCCAGACATGATGCTAATGCCAGATAACATTCTGCTGTGCTGTCGTTAAGCTAATTTTTTGAGAATTAATGTTGAAGATGGAAAAATAAAAACTATGAGTTCCTCAGCTCCAGTGAGGACTAGTTAGTCATATACCCTGCTGAAGGGGAAAACGAGCAAGCACTCCCACTGCAACACTGAATTCCTACACAGACAAAGAACAAAACAAGTTAGTATGCAGCTGTAAGGTATGCTGTTGAAAAATTCAAACAATAAAGTTGAAAATCAAAAAGTTGTATCTCATGCAGCAACGCACACACGTAGGAGATATATTTCAGCCTTCACTGCTGTACATCTGAAATGTGGCCTTAAGACAGCAGACCTTTGCTATATGAAACAAGTCTGAGTCAGAGGAAGCACAATGTCACAATTACACAGAAGATTAATCAGAAATAACCAGTCTACTGTTTTACCATTATCAGGCCAGCAC
This sequence comes from Fregata magnificens, assembly GCA_013389945.1. Lineage (NCBI taxonomy): Eukaryota > Metazoa > Chordata > Aves > Suliformes > Fregatidae > Fregata > Fregata magnificens. The sequence continues at coordinate 246,345 of WAAD01041839.1, read as the reverse complement.
ACTTAAAGTGCCTGCTTAATTCTCCAGAATTACGGTGTATTTATACACACTCACAGAATCATCAGAGCTAGCTAATTAGATGATGAAGAGCACCCAGTGCCATCACTGCCACTACACATTACAAGCAGAGCCCAGAGCTCCAAGGCAGGCATAGCAAGGTGTTTTCTAACCAGGTTACTGCCTGCTCTGTAGACTTCGTTTCACCTGCCGTGTTCTTATAGTGGCACCAGGTCAAGTGCCTGCCAGGTATCCTCTGCACCCTCTTCCGCCACCAATATTTACATGGGCCTTACTGCTATTGTGCTTAGTGATGCCAAAGAGGACATTGATCAGGAAAGCAACAGTAGGAATTCCAGTTTCTAAAAGCTGGGGTCAGTTTCCAGGTCTGAAAAATGTCTTTTGGGGAAGGAAAACAATAGCTTTCTAATACAAATATCAGGACAAAACCAAAACAAATAAAGGCAGGATCAACTGGAAAAATGAACTTTTAAACTAATTTATCACACTTAATACTGTGCCACATCATAGCCACACCATGCTGCTAAATGGATGTTTCTTATCTGCAAAATATGTACTTTTGTTTAGCTAGATATTAAACCAAATCCTTAGCTTAACTGCCCACCCAGTTGGAAATTAAAACAATTCACAGATATTTCTCTGAAACAGTCAAGTCTACCACAGTCCAGGGAAACTGCCAGTCCCTATATCAACAGCATCTCAAAGTTTGGAAACACTGTGACGTATTAGGAATGATGGGGATTGGTAGACTTTATTAGCTTAATTGCTGCCCTATACATACACAATACAGAGCTATAATCAAGCGACAAAATTATTTCCACATCTGCCATCCCACCAAAAACCAGTTACAGCTGAACTGGCTCTGGTGCCTTCAGAGCTAGATCTTCTGCCTTCACCCTCACCTCCCTCCGAGAAGCAGTCTTGCCAAAGATAAACACTATTTTCAATTGCAATCTGTCCACCAGGATAAGATATGACAGATTCCTGCCCCTTTATACAAAGTCTTCTTCTTACTGAAACCGATATAGTCCTTTCTATCTGCACAGCTTTCCACTCACACACATTAGCCATACTTTATTTACTAACAAAAGGCAAAAAAAAAATATTTACTATTCAAGCACTATTCTGGAGGCAACTCTTTAAAGAAGACAATGTACCATGCAGTGCTACACCATTATCTTTTCTCAGGTATCTCAGAGAAGCATTAACTGCTTTTCTATCACTCCCAAGTTGTCATTTCTTTCTTGTGCTTCCTCTCTCTGGAGACTGAACAAGATTTAGATTTTACATTAAGAAAGAGTACCAGCCTTTATATTCCATGAACAATGAAAACCAAATATAACGGGGTTGCAAACATACCTATAAGTACGTTGTAATTAATTTTTACGTTTCTGGTGGAACTATGTATAATCTGATGGCACCTGGCCAGTGCTCTGTGCTATCTAAAAAAAAAAAAGGATCCTGAAAAAAGCAAACAGCCACGGCTTCCCTCAGCCTTCACTCTATCAGATTAAGAGAACGGGAAGCTCCTCTAATCGCCTTTCAGTAATATGGGCTAACAATTATCTTGATCACTCTAGCAGCCCCTCTGAGTACCAGTTCCAGCTTTACTTCACTTTTCATGAACTTGAACAATTCAATAGTTTATAGTTTTCCAAATGAATTCTCATCCATGCTTTTTATGACACCGTAAGCACTTTTCTATCTCTGTTACCAAGTCTTCTGCTTTCTCTTAATCGTAAGCAGTTACCTCAGTAAGACTTCAGTAGCGAATGAAACCTAAAGATACAGAATGGAAAGCTGACATACAACCCTGAAAGTATTTTCATAATCAAATCAACTGGTAGTTTTAACCTGTGCTGCAAAGAGAAGAAATACTAAAGCAGTTGTCCTAGGTAGCCTCACATATTTTGCAAATTAAAAAAAAACAGAGCAAATGGAATTTAATATTTTTGTTGGAATAAAGACTGTCATCGTTACTTGTGCTCATCTTTCTCATTGTAACCAACCATCCTTGTCTGCAGACAGTCTGGTTTGTCTCACTTGCAGAGAGGAACTTTTCCTGCACAAGCTTCACCTGAGCAATTTATCTGTCACGCAGCAGAAACCAACAGAGACACCTGCAGCTGCCTTCCTTCCAAAACAGCTTCAAAGTCATTCTAGAGCTCAGCAAGAGCCAAAGAAAAAAGGAAATTCGTGAAGAAACCAGGGAAAGGGAAGGCAAAGTTAGGCTCATTTTTAACCTGCTTAAGAACAGAATGAGAAAACAAAACAAAAATCCAGAAGAATGCATTGTACAAACAAAAGAGAAAGGCTCCGAAAAACATCACAAAGAAAGTCACAGGCTGATAGGAAAACTTGAAAAAGGAGAACAGAATATGACCATCAGACATTTTCCTGGACTTAAAAAGAAGGTAACCTTCAAAAGGCACCTATTACCAATACTATTGATGCGTGTCTTGCAGTTTCATGTTCTTCCCAAGCCACAGACTTTGGCAAGTTCCTTATCTTTACAAAGTATGGCATTATCACTGGTTGAAGAGAAGGAATAATGAAACGATCTACGTATCTCAAGCTATTAGACTGGTTTCTGTCAGTAGAATGGAATTTCTACCTGCCAAGAGAGTCACCACAAAAGCACCTCCAAAAAAACAGAATTTAGAATGAAAAGAATTAGAGCCAGAGATACTGTTAGTATCTACTTGAAGGTTGTATTTGTGACAGTCAGTTGGCCAATTAATTAATATTCCTTCCTTGAAATTGTTTTTTTTTTTAAACAAAACAAAACAAACAATGTCTTAGAACTGTGAGAGTAGAAGAAGTTAACCTTTAAAAAATGTGCTTTCTACGTAAGCTAAAGCTAGCAGGAATTTCCGGCAATGGGGAGTCTTGCCATCCCAGGCTGCTGCACAAAGAATCCCGACTTCTTACCTTCCACTTTGCATTTCAGATTTACTTCAATAAATTTATTAGTAATTACATTTGCAATGAAAGACAGGTTTTCATCAGAAACACATTCAACTTAAGCAGTCTGTGAAACTGAAACCACCAGTGACAGTCCCTCTGTGTATGAGGTTTATTTTCTTTCACATTTTCACATTCAGTTCAGCAGCACAAAACTCTAACTACGTCCAAACACATACCCACATACTAGACTTTTGCAATTAAAATAAATATGTCTAGTTCACCTCAGCATTTATCTCAGTAGAAAAGATCATTAGGGCACAAATTGATTCTATTAACATTACCATTTAATTAGTGCTTGTATTAAAAATTATTCCAAGTTTAATAGGATAGCAAACTGAACCAGCAACATTGGAGTGGCAAAATTATTTGCAAGTTAATTTGCCCTCCAACATAGTTTTAAACACATTTTTCAGCTGCATATAGCAAAGCAAGCTTAAACTTAACCCTGCAGCACAAACACAAATAAAACCTTTGCAGTAGGCTGTGATCTCACCTCCAACTCTTGCTCCCTCTGTAGTGCAAATTGTTTGAATGACTTGACAATAAGGCCAGCATTAGAGCAATCATAGACGAAAATGGAAGGGCTGCCCATCCAAGTTTGCAGGTCATATATGGATAGAGGAATATACTGAGTATAGTTCTATAAGAAGAAAAAAAAACACTCGAGTTATGAAGAGGCAGAGAAGCAACAGAACTTTCATTGATGAGATAATAAACACAAAAAAATCCAATTCTGAAATCACAAAAAACCTAGATTCAACATTGCACATATTCATCAATACAAATACCAATCAACATCTACTAATAATGAGGACTATGAACCCAACTCCAACACAAACGACAAGTAGATTTTATTGCGGTACTGTTTGAAATGCTAAACTCTAACTAAAATTCTAAAACTCAGAGTGCTCTGGTGCTAACAACTCCAACCAGCATTTAATAGTCCAATTTTACCTCAAATTTCTGCAGCACTGATAAAGGATGTAAACCAGCTGTCTTTAATTTAACATCAAATGTCTCAAACTGAAAACTCCATCAATAAATCAAGACTGATAATTAAGACTATGTAGCCCATCAGCAGCTACCCCATCCTAGTTTAATGAGATGCTTCATAATTTTATTACAGCCTTTAACTTCTGTGCAACTTTCAGAATTATCCAATAAAATTAAAACCAACAAAGTCTGCCTTCAACGAAGTGAAGTACCAACAATTTAGTTTCTGTAAATATGAAGTATTTTGTTCCTTCTCTTCCACCTTAACCCCCCCAAATAATTGGAGGCAAGAGCTTCTTAAAATAAAAGGAGGATCAATAAACCAGACATTTAAAAATAGCTATGCAGGGCCACACCCTAAACTAAGTAGCAGAACTGAAAATATAAACCAAAGCAGCTTTCCGCCATTTGAGCCTGAAAAGAGTCCCTACCAAATATACAGCGGCTGACTGCATAATCCTTCCCATCTGCAGCCAGAGGGCAACCTGTTCATGTTCGTACAGCATTGAACTCTGCCCAAAATCTACAGTAAAAGCTGTGCTGTTCCTATTAACATCAGCAGAATGATGGATGGGATCATAACTCCCATTTAAATTCAAGAGACTTAAAATAGCTGTAATAAAACCAGTAAATTTTTACAAAAATCAAATTTTCAAGGACACATATCAGCGTATATAAAGACAGAAGTGATCATAAACCATATGTTAGATAAGGTAGGAAATAGTAAGTCATTTCAGAATCCAGTTTTGCCCATATATAACAGTTTCAGTTGTTTCATTAAAATTAATAGGAAAAATTGTTTATAAAAGCAAAAGTTTTAGGGGGCTAGGAGCTTTGCAAATTGTTGCAGGATAGAATGATAGATGAACAACTCACCCTTGGCATAGACCTTTCCTAAGGACACGGCTCAGTTTAAGCACATTCCAATCATAGTAAGTTACATATTAAAAAACCTGCTCTGACACATATAATCGATGAGATTTTATGGTCATGCATTGTTTTAACTTTATATTTATAATGCATATTGCTTCAGTTAAGATTGGGTTATAGCTCTGATTAATACTGTGATATTTCAAATCAGAAGAATTTTATGTTCCGATTTTACTGTGGGGGTCATATATAACTTATAAAATTTGCTAATGATATGTAAATGAGATAGCTTGAATAAAAAAGGAGCGTTAAATAATAGTTTTCTAGCATAGTTGCTCAGGGTGTTCTTTTGATGCTTGATCATCTTGCCTCTGCCATGCTGGGGCTGTGAGTATGAAAGAACTTGTCTGTATGTTTTGTTCTCAGTATTGACTTTGGTTTTTAGCAAGAAAGTTTCTGCTCTGTTAACACAACTCCCAACATTCCTCTGTGACTGTTGAAAGGAATGACACAACAAACAACTAAACCAGAAACTGATTTTGAATACATTTCATAACCCATTGCTTAACGAACAACTCAAAAATATTTTAAAACCAACGTTCTTCAGATTTTGCAGAGACGTTCCTCAGAACTTCAGAATAAACATGTTTGAAGTCAGGGGGGTTTGTCTTTTACCTTTTTGAAACCACGTTGGGATTTTCTCAGAAAATAGTAGCAAGCAAAACTAGAAAGAGAACATTGCTCCTTATTAACACAACAGCACTCACAATAAATATATGAAAAGCATGTTATTGCATCTTCAAAAACTGGCAAAATGCCAGATAATGCCAAATTTAATGGTTTATAAGAACTGTCTCAACCCTTCCTTTGTACGCCAATACTGTACAGCAAGCCAGAGCAGGAAGCCTACAGTAAAATAAAGTACAATTCCTTAATTAAGTACTGGCTTGTAATGCGTGTCAACAAGAGCAGCCAGTCAAAACAACAAGCCATGGCAATCTTCTACAGCATGAAGGAGAACTGCAGCTTCTGACCCTTATTTGGTCAAATAGAGGATATTTCAGCAGAGCTGTGGACAGGATGAGTGATATGTAAATAGTTTCCAAAGGACTTAATAGGCACACAATGATGATGCATATTCTGTGTTTCATATTCTCACATTGTCAGAAGCAAATTCTGCTGCTAATGCACACATTTCAGGTCTTTTTGTACAACAGTACGACATAACAGACCCAGGAAAAGGACATTTTCAAAATAATCATTCCTTCCAAAGCATGCTACAATGTCTCTTTCCATTTCCTATCAAAGATGAAACAATGCTTGAAGAGTGTTCTCTAAAGAGATTTCTCTGAAGCTAAAAAGCTTCCGCAGAAGGTTGCTGTGTTCAGCTTCTCTCCTGGGATTTCTGAACTTCGTGGAATCCCTCAGAAATCTCAGGAAATGAACCTTGTGGCAATGAACCTACAGGAATTCATCCTCAGTTCTTTCTATACATCTTATTATCTCTCTAACCGAAAGAGTTCAGGGACATTTTGTTTGTTGAGCTGCAAAGCAAAAATTAACAAACTAAAGCACTATAAACACCTTCACGTGCTGCCTTGGTGTAGCACTGCATTTGCTGAGCAGCTGTGATTAAAAGCTAGGAAAAAAAATTACAAACAAAAATACTTTCTGCTTCCCTTAATGCTGTCTCTGACCCCACGAAGTTAAGGAGCTGGAGCAACTTCTGAAGCATGTGTTTCGAGGGGAGGAGGATGCGTGCGGGGAAGAGGAGCAGACACCTCCCCACACTCACGCCCTGTGCTGCAAGGCAACGCAGTCAGAGGCACTCCTCACTACTGTCTTCTTTTCTACAAAGCACATATAGAAGGTCAGGTTTAAATTCTAATAAAATGAATGCAGATGAGTATCAGATTACTTATTTATTACTGTCCTCTTCATCATAGAGGACATCATCATATGCCTCTGTCAGGCTAGATTAAATACCAAAAGGAAAGGCTTGCTTCACAGGCGAAGCCTGAAAGGCGAAGGTAACCACAGAGGTATTTACACTACAGCAAGCACAACTTGTCAAAATCCATAAAAAATTAAACTCAAGGAAAAACTGTAGGAGACAAGGCAGGTTTGGTTTTTAAAGACCAAGTTAGTTTAGTTACTAGCTTTTCAAGTGCCTTATCCGAATCGTACCATACTGCTTCCTCTTTCACACGCCTTTCCGGTAGCATTTGAACACTGTTTAACTGTACAAAGTGACTGAGATGTGCAGCTGAAGTGACCCAGGCAACATGATACTTCCTGACGGTTTTATCTTTTGTAATCTACATATCAGAATATACCACCCTTAATCTCTCCTGAATACACTCCTGCCGTGCGAGGAAGGCTTCTTACGGTGCACAGAGATCAGCTTCAAATTCAGTGTTCTCCCTGCGACAGGGCACGGGGACAATCTGCTAATGCTCTGGCAGCACTGCAACCCCACCGTCAGAGAAACGGCAGAGCCAAACAAAGCAGGGCTACCCATCCAGCTGTTCCTGGGACACCTTCAAGAACATGTCAGCCCATCTGCCAGGCCCTTTGTCAACTAATTCAATCAGTTACAGAAGCAGACAGTTTTTCAGAAGAGTAGATAATAAAACATAGAAGAGAAGCATTCTCCTTATATTACCATTTAAAAACATCAGTTCAGACAAAGCATCAACTATGCAAGGGCAGAGGTCTAAACTAATTTTAAAATACCAACTCTTGAGAAATTAAGGGGAAGATATTAATGAAGATCTAATACTACGTGAACTTTCTGCAGCATCATTACAAAGTGCTCCTACACCACCACGTCTATTTGCTGTCTCTGATAGCCTGCTGGCACATGTAGGGACATTTAAACGTGACACTAGAAAAAGGTGAAAATGAAAAAATTGAACAGGTAGAAAGGTCCTCTAAGTTTCCAGGCTCTCTGGTGGTAGCTACCAACAGCACTGCAAAGCTGCTTTCACTTCTTCACCCCTCACAGTAAACCAGAGAAGAGGCATTGGGTCTGCCAGTCTGTGCATCCCAGAAAGCTCTGGCAGCCATAAGGCACGAGGTAGTTAACCCGTGCAGCTCTGCCAACTTGTGCTGCATTCAGGCTGGGCTGCAGGAGCACATGGAAGGCAGTGGGAGAAGTCCTCTCTGTCATCACCTATGTCATCAGCCCTGTAATGGCTGCACACCAATTTTATGGGAGAAAAAAAAGGAAAGGAAAAATGAGCATCTACAGACAGAGAAAAAAAGCATAGCAAAATGTCTGGACACATCCTTGAAATTCATTGTTGTCTCCTATCCTTGAATTAAAACAGACGTCACACGTCCTATTTGCCCCACTGCCCTCTACTGTCCTGCAGCACCTGCACCAAAACCTTGCTAACCGGCTGATGATCCACCAGAGCCACACGTCCCAATACTTCAGGTTTTGGGAACATGAGAAAGGTGCTCAACCTGGCCCCACAGGAGCCCAAGAAGTCAGTATAAATCCAACACATTTTATTTCCTTCAACAAACACAGGTCAGCCTGTAATGTGCCACATCCACCAGCAAGGCCTGTTTCACTCCCTTTGGCCCCTCGCTTGGATGATCTCAAGGTCCCTTTCAGCTCTGCCTTCATGCTCTTATAACTGAGACTTCAAGTGCATGCATGAGCATTTTAAATCTAATTTTAAAATGTCAGCACAGTCAAATTTCAGTACCTCTACTATTTCAATTCAAAACGGCTATAATTCTGAGCCTCATTAGGCCCTCTGCTTAGATCTGAGGCTGAATTCCTTAGGACTGATTTCTAACCACTGCTGATTCCCCACCCCACCCCACCTCAGTATTTCCTTGAATTTAATCCTTTGCTTAAAAGAAAAGTTCTACTCCCGATGCTTTCTTTCCAAAAAAGCCAATATTTGGTAACATGTTGCAAAGATTACAAAGTTTCAACTTTCCCCATCAACCTCTATGACAATCAATTTTTTTTTTTTCACAGTCCATAACATAAATCAGAGAGACCTCAGCTCCTAATCACCAGTGGCATCCACATCACGTTACCCCAGCTGATACTGCAGGCAAACTGGCAAATAGCCAGTAACCTCTTAATAAAGCATTTGGCATAACACACAACTTCATTGAGCAGTAACTTCTTCTTCCATGTGTAACAGTCTACCCAGCATTCATTCTGGCTTATTTATTACCCACTGGCTGTTAAGCAAGAAGGTGGTCACTCCTATTTGTTCTTAAACATCAAATTCAGCTTCAAAATTAATTAGTATTCAGACCAATTATTTATTGGTCTGAATACTAATCAAGACTCCAATACAGATGCACCAGAACAAAGTGATGCCCTCTTGTGCTTTCGCCCCTTCCTTTCTACCCTGCTCTTTCAAATTACCAGTGAATGCTCATTCAATTATAAAAATAATGCATGTAAAGTATGAGAAAAGAAGCCCTCAAAATAAAATAGGAGCATATCTATAATAATGAATGCAAGTCCTGTCAGCTGAATGTACTTTTCACCTACAAGCAGTATCTCTCAATTTCCTAAGACTCCATTCTGAATCAATTACCTTTAATAGACACTAAATAGCATAACTAAAGGGAAAGCAAAATACATTTAAGTCACACTTGGAATCACTCAAAGGGTGTTGCATGTGATCTACACAGCTGTACAAACCATGGCTACAAACCATGGCTAAGCAGGAGTAACAAAAGTGTTTTAAAAAAAAAAAAAAAATAAAAAGATACCTATTATATTGTACTCGGAGGCTCTTCAGTACTCTGTGCTCTGGAGGCAGAGCTAGCCATATGGTTTATTGTCCTCATGTAGTATCTCTAGGTAGTTTGAACAATGGCTGTTCAGAGTTAGTAGACATTTTAAGCATAAACTTTATGGTGAGAACTTAATACACAAGGCAGCAAAGCCAAGTCCATCAGGGAGCCTTACTGTTTGCTCCAGACACAACAGAGCTGGGGTGCTACCTCTGAAAAGCAGACGAAGCAAGTGGAAGTAACTGGCTTTTCAGTGTTTTGCAATGAGCTGTAGTGCCTCTGAGAGAAGACCCTCCTGCCCTGCTGCGAGGTGAGGGACAAGCTATTTGGTCTCACAGAACTTCAAGAACAGAAAGAAAGCAAACAGCTGTCAGCAGGGAACCAAACAAATACCTGTGAACACATTTTAAACCCTGAAAATTCAGTTGTTCTCTAACAGAACACTTCAACAGTTCACGTAGCAGTGAAAAAGATTCAGCTCTTCAGGACTGCTTCACAAAGACGCACCTTATTGAAGACCCAGATCTCCCCATTTACTGTTGGCCTGGGGACGCCATGTCCATTGTAGTGGAAAAGTACCCGCTCTTCCTTGGCGTTTCGACGCAGAGATGTGCACAGTTTCTTAACTTCATCCACCGTAGGATCAAGACTCTGCTTGTACCTGGCCTAGTAACATAAAATGTGAGATAATCATTTTAAGTGTAAAAACAAACCTATTTAAGATGCAGGCACCTAGTTAAGATAGAAGCATGTATATAAACTCATTATATTGGAAAAAGAAAACATTAAACATTTACTGTAGAGCTGAATAAACACAATATGTCTGCTGTTGGTGTGTGGGATTGCACATACAGTAACAACACAGGTTTGACTGAGTTTATCACATCTCTGAACTCCGATTCTCAAGATAAAAGTGCACAAAGCTCCCAGGAATTTGATATTCACACAGCTGGGTAAGAAGAGGGAAAACTGATCAAGAACCCTTGGCAACTGACCCTTGCTTTTGGAAAAATGTTATATTTGATATCATCAGAACTTTGGCTGCGGACATTACATTATCGTTCCTAGCTATACAGCTCTACAAGCATGTAAATCAGAGCACATTTCTATGTTTGAGGAAAAAAAAATCTGTTAAAAACCCCCAGTACTTCAAAAACATTTTTACTTGGCTAAGTTCAAGATGCCTCTGTAGTAGCTAGTTTGTCATACTCAAAAGTGCATTTTTTTGAAGCAAGGCCAAATAATAACAAAAAGTCTTTCAACTGCCCTTTGAAAGATAAAAGCCCATTTCTTCCTCTCCTCTCCAGACCTGCAAGGGGGACTGAGAATCCAGAATCACAATGGCTTAAAAAAATTAAAGCTAATGTATTGAAATAAAGAACCAAGTTTAAGAGCAGAACAACCGTGTACACACCTCTACAAAAATCCGCTATTGAAAGCCTGTTTATAAACCAAATCAAGGTCTCAGAAGTTTGGGCTTTTTACGTTTTCTTCTATGACAGGCAAAGATAGGAAAGTCTTAAAATATCATAGTAAAAGAGGATGAAGCATTTTAATATAAAAATGTTTTGCTTATCTATGAAGCTTGAAAAACAGATATCATGCTGCTCAATTAATATTCAGCATCTCAAGCCAACAGGCAAGATGGATACAATGAATGGCATCATTTGCATGATTACAACAATGAAGAAAAGCAAGCAAAAGGAGAAAAAATATTAAGAAAGAACCAGTGATCTGACACACTCATCCTTTTTGGGAACTTCCATGCTAAGTAAAGATAAGAGGCTATATTAATCTTAAGACGGACCCCCCCCATACCTCTTTCCCTCTCCTTTCAGTGTTGTTATGAAGGCGCTGATTTGCAAAACTGTGCACCTTAAATCACGTTCTGCCTGCTGGCATCTTTACAAGACACTATAACCACAGTGGTTGGTAATTTTTCAGCTCCTTTTTTTCAAAGGAGAACACGCTCATTCGAACACTCCTCACGTCCTTTTAGCATAAATATTAAATACAGCTCGCAATTAATGGAGGTGAATTCATACTCTAAAACTAAAGCCTGTAGATCTAAAGATCCAAACTGTAAACATATCATTTGCGCATTGAGAAACACGAGGCTGAGAATGAAAAGGAGAAGAGGGAGCCTGTAAATAAGCAGACAGTCTTAGTCCTACCTGTCAGCTCAGGACTTTCAGGCATGAGTTTATTACACATCATTCATGCACATACGACAAGAAACAGGTATCTGAGTAACAAACTAGACGAGGTGGTGTCTTTTTTTTGCCTCCCCCCCGCCCCAAAAAAACCTTTCAAGACTTTTTTCATTGCTATGCAAAAAATACCAGAAGAATAAGAACAGTAATTACAAGAAAGGTTCAAGGCTTCTTCATCTGACTAGGGTGTGGGGCATTAGTTTTGGGGGGAGAGGAAGAGCTTATTGTTTTATGTGATGCTCTGTGGGACAGGGTGCTATGTTTAATAACTGTTAAAAACAAATTAGGTCTCCTTCCAGAACAGAACTACAGAAACTGAAGGTGTTTGAGAAGAACATACAGAAACAACATAAAAACCTTGCTAACCCATGGGCTGTCACTTCTAACTAGTACCAGAAAGCACATTACCGATGACCAGCTCTACAGTGTCCCATCACGTTTAACATGGCTGACACCCCGACGAGCTGTGGTCCGGGAGGATTCACTGATTCAACGGTTTTACCTTTACTTTCACAGTATGAAGAAGCGTTTTTTAAACATAGTTTTAGTCCTCATACGAAAATTTTGCATTTTAGCATCACCACCCTTTTGATGAATAGTTTCCTTTTGTCACCCTCTCATATTTCCTTCCGTCATTATTCATTTGTCTTCCCTGGTGATGTTGTGCTGCATTCCTTCCCTTCCACTTCCGAATGGATGCTTTCCAGCAGTAGCTAGTGCAAAAGGTAACAGAGATCCTAACCTAAACCCTCAAAAGGTCTGTTGATCTTAATCTCAGCAACTTCTGTTGAAATCACACAGACACGCAAGGCTTTATGTTTTGTTTTCCCTTTGTTTTTATGAGCTATTGACCAGTTCCAGATTGTTACTGTGTCTGGACCATGCTGACCTTCCCTGCCTTCTATTAGGTGTTGATGGCAGATATTTTCTGGTGTTTGGCAAGGAGTCTTTGCTTCCTGACGTAATTATCAGACAAGACAATCTAGACTTCGATTCCTCTGCAGATGATGCCCAGCTGTATCTGTTGCTCCTAGCTGATGTTGCAATCGTAGCATCAGAGCTGTCAAACAGCCCGACTGGAGTGCCGTGATAGACAAGCATGAAATTGCTGACAGTGATATCAGCTGGCTTTCTGGTGTGAATTTGATTTTTCTGATCACCCCAGTGTCTCACTGAAGAGCTCCTGTCAAAAGCAATAACTTTGTGGCGGCCTGATCCAGACTATCCTCATTATTCTACTCATGCAGGCAAAATTAAAAGTTTTGCTCGTTTATGTAATATTGCCACACTTTTATGAAACACTCACTGGTTTATCCAACTTTTTTCCTGTATACTGGTTTAAAAACACAGTTGTTATGTGAATTTTTAAGACATTTCAATTTTCAGTATGCCACAAACTTCTCGATTGACAAACATTGTATTGACAAAGTTGCAGGAAATAGGAGGAGTTTCAATAGAAAGGAGTTCTGGCACCCAAAACAGGAAAAGAAAACAGTTTGGGGCTAAATACCAAATGCATTAGCTAGATGTTTTTGCTGTGGACATTAACATTAACCATGCTTAATACTGAAATTTAAAGTGAGATGGTTTTGCTCTAAAGCAGTTATGGTGACCGCCTATTGACACACTCTCTCAGAATTACTTTCCAAATTATTTCCAAATTTCCTATCATGATAAAATCAAAGCAATCATCTTTAAGAGAGAAAACAGGGATTCTCTAAAGATGTGATCTATAAAAAAATCATATTGTTTCCTTATTCAAGACAAGAGCAACATTCTGGCTGTATCTGGTTTGAAAACTGTCGTTAGGATCTACACCAGCTCCATGTCGTTTTCATCAGAACGAGTGAGCAAGGTCCAAATGAGCCAGCAGAGCAGGGCTAACACTACCAGTATATTTAGCAGGTCTGGGAAAACACCAGGGGAAAACTGTCAGTGGGCAAATAAAGCAGAGGTACAACTGAATAGCCAGTCAGCTCCTAACCCAGCCTGGCTAAAAGGGCTACACCGGCCACACCAGGATTCAAACACAAAATGCAAAAAGCAGCAGCGGTAAAGCACAAGCATTGTCCCATTTGCTCCATGAGGGATTTAGTTCTTTCAAAGGATAAATAAAACACCCACATGTTTACTGATTAGCAGCGATAGCAGTAACCTCTCCAAGATGAGTCTGTCTGGAGGGGAAAAACCAATTCACTGTGTTCATCAACTTCTATCCCACTGGGAAATGTCAGTATGTATTGGCTGCGTACAGTAATTCCCACAGTTCTGTGGATTTTGTGCTTAAATTAACGGCTCCACTTTGGAAACTTCACCTACTTAGAGGTTTTTTCTTTTACTTTGAATAGGGTCAAAACATAAATCAAACAATGAGGAAAAGTCAAAGTTACAGGTCCCTTTCCCAGGAAACCACCAAGCTATGCTGAAAAGGGCAGGGGCTGCAGAAGCTCAGCGATTTTGTGACAAAGTGCTTTTGCTGTCATTTGAGAAACCTGAATCCGACTCATTATCCACCTTCTGAACTCTGGTGCGCTCAACCCTGCCAGATGCTGAGTTCAGGAAACTCACCTCAGGATTAGGTCCTATAAAAAGGAAGAAATGCAGAGTGCTGAAGGTGACAATTTGAGAATAAGTGATTTAAGTTGCTGGTGTTGCTTTAACCATTAATGCGCAATGGGGAAGAAAGAGTTTTGGAAGCCAGGCCAGGTTTCCATCATTGTTGGCACTCATCAGCCCAGCAGGGTGACAGATGCATGCTGGAGTACTATGGCATTTTCATCAGGGAGATGAATTTTTTTTTGCCTCAAAAAAATACAAGGATAAACCTGTTTTCCCATCAGTTCTAAAATTCAAGTCTTGTTCTTTCATTTTCCTGCAGCCTAAGACCTCAGTTCTGGTTCCAGAAAGACTCCACAACACTTAGACCACAGCGTGCGTGTGATTCAATGCCAAAATAGCAACAACTAGCACAGCAGATATGAACTATATAAAAAAATATATCTGTTGGCATTCATAACCTTTGCTATTTACAAGTTATAATATTGCCTCTTCTCATTCAGCATAACAAAAGCCTAAAGTCACTCACCTTTTATCCCTAAGATACCTTACTAAACCGAACGGGCATAACTTCCATAAAAATAAATTCATACTTCATTTTTTATGACTCATATTGGCATATGATCCCCAAATTGCTTTCCCTAGTAACTTCATACGGCTGAGGTTTGATGCTTGTGGTGAGCCCGGGTTGAAGAATGTAGCTATTCCAACCATTACCCCAGCTGCTAGAAAGAGACATTAACTATCTTAGATGCTACTAGTGTGTACAGCTATAAGGAAGGTAAAGAGGTAAAACTGTGCTCATCTGAGTGGAGAAAAGGCATCATCTGCACAAGGTCAGAGGCTCACACTTAAAAGTTAAGAAATTCTCAGACATAACTTGGTTAAGCAGCATTTAAGCCCCTTAGACAGCATTTTGCAGATTAAGCTCTACAAGACTGTTTGGAGTGGGGTCACAGGGCACCAGCAAGAGACAACTTGAGAGAGAAGTGGCTAGGGGGGAAATTACACTGGCAAACAGTGCAGAATGGCTTGAAATTCACTGTGTAAGGACTAAGGAAGCTCTCAATGAAATCACAGCTCTGTTTTTGTTCATACCTGCCGCCCTCTCATTTCCATTTCTCCTCAGAAGGATCAAAATAAAAATCACCCTTACCATCGGACACACTGTCAGGTAAAAGATTCCCCAAAACAGAAATGGGTCTGGTAACACAGCTCTGCTGCTCTTGAGCGACTCACTGGCACTGCTGCTCCATTTATCATCTGAAGATGTGTTCCCAATTTATCAACAGAAGAAATTACTCCAACATTCAATATCTTGCACTGAAACTGTCTTTTATACCTCCTCACAGAAGAAGCCAAATGCATGATCCTACCCAGAATCTATCATGAAGTATAAAAGCTTTATTTTGCTAAAG
This sequence comes from Fregata magnificens, assembly GCA_013389945.1. Taxonomy (NCBI): domain Eukaryota; kingdom Metazoa; phylum Chordata; class Aves; order Suliformes; family Fregatidae; genus Fregata; species Fregata magnificens. The sequence goes on along the minus strand of WAAD01041839.1, from coordinate 230,531 downwards.
ATTTTTTTTTTTTAAAACATCTATTGAGTGGCAAAGAATCCCATATGCAAAATATCGCATACAAAGCAAGAAAAACACAGTTTCAGAGTTACTGCTACAGGTAAAATAAATAAAATAGAATCAATATCGTTGTAGCGTTTGAGTTTTTAAAGCTCACTATAGAACTGTCAGTTGATACGCAGGATACGTACAACACAACGAACTGAAAGGCTTCCTATTCTCTGCCATCTCATTGCTTAGCCCCATATAATCTCAGAAAGCAAGGCTGGGTTGGATTGCTTGAAGTAATCGAGTCCCATCCCAGTTATGCTGATGCAGAATCAATTACATCTGCATCCTTCCTGACAATTGGTCATCTAACCTGTGTTAAAGGCTTCCTATGGCAGATGCCCAAAAGCCTTGCAAGGCAGCAAGTGCTGCATTTCCCTTATAGTTACAAACATTTTTTCCTAACAGAGCCTAATTCTTCCTTATAATGATTTATAATCTTTTCTGCTTTATTCTTCAAAGCAACTCTACTGTTCAAGGTGAATCTCTACGTAAATGGGACATCAGAGGATGTCGTGCAGCTGCTGCACTGTGACTTGGATCAGATTTGAATCCCAGTTTCCAAATGCAGAAAATACATTAAACCTGAGACTTTGCCGTGTACACAGACAGCCTACTTAACATGATTTAATTAAAAGCAATCAAAGCAATCTAATTATTCCAAAAGAGTGTTTTTGGAACAATGCCCAAATTTGAAAAAACAGAAATATAAAAAGCCTTACAAAGAAGTAAGTTACTGAAAACCAAGAGTAATGAAACCAGCAGTTTCAAGGGCCAAAGACGTGCAGGTTTCATACCACCTCTCTTGGCTGTGTGCATACCAGAGCCTCCAGCCCAGCACACAAACCACTTTGCTACTGCTCAAGGGATCAAGGTCACTGCTCAAAATCGTTGTTGCTGCTCCACGAGTCAGTTTAGCTAGCGTGGTCTGTGAGGATGGAGGGAGCAGAACACCAGGGGAAAAAGGGGGGAGAGGAGACCTAATAGCAGGTTCTGAAATGACAGGAAAATTGTTGCAGAACTTCTGTACTCAGTTTTATCAAACTGACTGTAAAAGGTTAAGATTTTGGGATCAAAAATTTACTCAAAGGCATGGCAATGGCCCTGTGTGAAGCTGGCCCTAGAAGGAAGCAAATCCACACTGCTTCCTTCTGCTCCATTCTAATGAAGCAGCACAGTAACTTCAGAAACAGATTACTTCTACAACAGACAAAAGAATTTACTCAATTCAGGGTAAGGTGCTCCAGGCATTGATACACCACTCTAGTCTCTGCATACCCAAGTTCCTGACTGCCACCCCTCCGTTACACACGAGAATCTCAGCAAGTCCCCAGGACTGCAACTGTACAAACCATCCACAGCTAAATCTGATGGCCACAACTTCTACCAGCAACACCAATACGAGCACACTGGAGGGCCATTCTGCAATATATGGCAGTACAGAAGCAGTTACGCGTAAGAGCATGTTAACTACCATTTTCACAGTCAGAGAATTCAGAACAGTATCTTCTATCCAAAGAATAAAAAAAAAAAACCAAACCCTGCAGGTGGAGATGTTTCTCAGATGTTTGAAGACCTATTAACAATGAACGCTAAAAATCCTGGATTTAGTTTTCATTAAAGTGAAAAAGATAAAATTGAATTAATTCAGATTCCATCTTTTATGGGGCAACTGCCAGTTTGATGCAACATGTTCCTCCAAACGTCTGGAACAAACTCTGGCTTAGATGTATAAAATAGGCATATATATGTCAAACAGCTTCACAGCCATACAGTTGGACAACTATGTTGTGTCACACAACAAAGCAACATCATTGCCGTTTTGTTTTGCTGGGGTTTTTTTTGTTGGGGTTTTTTTTGATTGTTTGTTTGTGGGTTTTTTTTTTTTTTTTTAACCTATTTAACACACTGGAAGCATACAAAACAATGAAAAGGAACATTGCCGGAATGATGGCACTTCCCAAGTCTTCCCAAGCAAAACATAGTTCATGCAAAGACTGGTGTTACGGTTATTTTATTCAGCTTAACACATTTAAATAACACTTCAGAAAATTAAAAGGCCCAAACCCACAAATGGGTGTGTGTGCAGGAAAAAGAATTATGGTGAAAACTCTGGAGATTACTGGACAAATTTAAAGCTATACCACACCTACACACATGTGCTTCTGGCTTGATTTTCATCCTTGCATAAGAACTCTGCCAACCTGCATCTCCATTACAAAAGCAGCAAAATGGAGAGATAAGGAATATCTCCTCTTTTTTACTATTTTAGAGGTATTCACCACAAAGACTACCTACCTCAATGTATCATTATTATTCCAGTTGCTACAATTTAACTTTTGACAAAATCAAAACATCTTCATCTATGTCCCATTGCTTTCTCTTCTATATTTTTATTAGATAATAATGATCAATTAAGGAGCAACAATGCACATTTACAGTGTTTTCACACAATGCTCAGCGCTGAATGAGATATACGTGAGTTAAACTACACAGTGAAAACCTTTGTGCTTTCTTATCCTGTGACTACCACAGTGTAGAATAAAATAGCTATGGTAGGAAAAACTGAAATAAGTCCTTTTTAACTGAGTGAGCAGTATATTAAAGTCTGATTCTGAATTACAGTACAGGAAAAAGCAATTCTAATCTTTCAGCATTGCTCTAGGCTTTACTTACTGCGTCAGGGGTATCACAGAGTGGTAACTATCCCATTAGTAACACAGGATAACAAATTGGCTCAACAAAACCCTCAAAAAAAGCCAATGTGAGCCCAACTCTTACAGAGCACTGGATTTTCACAGCGATGGGGTGGGAACATTTTGTTACCATTAGCTTTTCTGAGGGCTTATTAAAAGACTTTAGACAAAAAACTCTTCATAAGGACGACATAAATATATAGCGGATAAGCTGAAAGAAAAATTACCCGCAGTGGCACTGACAGAAATAGAGATAATAACTTCTATGTATATCTAAATCACATGTCTTCCTCAGCTGAGGAGGCAGGACCTGGCCAGCCAGGTTACAGCCAATGCTGGATCCCCAACACCACGACCTGCTGCGGTTCCTAATCGTCTCTCACGCAGCTTAGAAAAATGAGCTCTGAGAATGAAATGTGCATTTGTTTTTGCATGGCAAGGAATTCTCTTTCAAGTCTCCACTCACCGAGGCTACAATGCCCTGGAAAATCCTGGGTTAAGTGATTTCAAATCTTTTTTTTTTGATTATTAAGAAGAAAACTTTAGGAAAAAGAAAACTAAAATAGTTATTACTTATAATAGGGCAAAATTAAGACAGGGCATTTTAAGTATACACCACACAGATAACCTGTTTTGTTTAAAACATTCCTCAAACACTAATCCTCACTTAATAAAAAAGCAGCAGGGGAACAGCAGCCTTTATACTTGCACATCAACAAATTAAAATACAATAGGAATAGCTTAGATAAATTAGAATATAATAGTGTTACCATAATTTTACATATTTATTTATTTTAAAAGCATTCTATGAAATCATCTTGTAATGACATGCAGGAAAACAAAAAATAGGGTCAAAAAATTCCAGTAAGCTTCTGAAAAGGTTTAAATCATATTCAAGTGCAGTAGAAAGGAAGCTCGATGATTTGTGCTATCTTTTTTGTCCTTATAAGGACTGGAACTTCAATTTTATTGTTCTTGACTGGATGCTCAAATTCACCCTTGTTTCCATTTCTCTAAAGGTCACATTAGATTTCTTCACTGAATATTCAGAAATTCTCTGCAATCACCTCCAGTCCTTTTGTTAGGGAACTTTTTGATGTTGAGCAGAAAGAAGAATAAAAACTAAAGCTCCAAAAGGAGCTAGAATATGCAGACAAGCTCATATATGCACAGAATTCGGGTAGTTACCCAAAGATCTGACAAACCACAAGTGATCTCTGACAGAACTGCGTAAGTGTGCGCAAGGGCTGTATGACCCATCGCTATTATCTTGCACTGAGTAATATCCTGCATCGAGTAAGAAAACTGTGATGAATACAGACCACAAAAATATATTTCAATATTTATAAATATTTATAAATTGTAAGTTAATTTCTATGAGGAAATAGTACTCTGTAGATCTATCAAACACTGGATTCACAGTTTCCTAAACACTCTTCTGATTTCCTCTGTCTAGCTGGGGAAAAAAAAAAAAAAAAAAAAAAGGAAATGTTTAAGCCCAGCCAAGCCTCAGCCAGCGATTCGCTCTGGTTTGCTGCAACCCAAGTTTGAGAAACACAGAGTAAGGATTGTACACTAGCTGTGACTGCAAGGCATCCCTATGCTTTGGGGGTTTTTTGGTTGAGGAGTGGGTGGTGTTTCTCCAAGCCTGAGAATCATCTTCTCCTTAGGAAGGTTTTCAAATAAAAGTTATTCTATCACAAAACCTAAGCAAGATTTAAGACTGACTGGCATCTTGATTTTTGATATTAAAACCACTTTAGATGAATCAACACTTAGATCAATATTTCAACTACCAACAAAAAAATCTTCAATTAAATCTATAAGATGGGTTCCAGAGGATTAAAAAATTACAGGATACACAGGGACTAACATAAGAACCTGGAAAAAGCTAATGCACAGCATGAGTAGTTGTTCCAACTGATCAGGAGTTACAAACTTCGGAAAGTACATGCTTAAGGTTTAACTTGCTGGAAGCAGACAGCTCGCAGTTACAGAGCTGACACGGCCATCATCAACCGCAATCAGTTACAAGTAATGAGATCACCAGACTTTCCACATCCCTATCACATCTCCAGGAGTTACAGAACAAAAAGCATAAACTAAATTAACTCAAGTATTAAATTACTGGACTTTAACTGTAGAGGGTAACCTCATTTTAAAACTGCCTGGGTATCAGGAAACGTGAAAGCAGTAAGCACGACATAATTTTTTTAAATGAATCCAGAGGAAATCCAGAGCAGTCTGATGTCTGTGCTGAGCACATTGGTAGAAATAATAATAAACAAACAGAAGCATGCATAAACACCTCAGGGAAGAGTCCATTTAGCTTCTATAATGAGAAGCCATACTTTTTTTAATCAAACTCTTATTTTCCAGAGTTTTTTAAAGAAATCAAAGAGCATGGAGATGACAGAAAGTATGTTTTTGGTATAAACCCAGTTCGATTCCCAGAAGACATTTAGCAAGATCTTAACACAAGATTTGGAGGAAAGTCCATATATAAAGACTTGCTTATAAAACAGGCAGGTGGGGGGAGAATCATTAATTTTGACCACGGAGGGAAGTCCCTGTGAAGTTCCAAGGGGATCAGTTTTGTAGCCCAAACCATCCAACACATTAATAAATACTCCTGAAAAGGGAGTGAGCAGAAATACGACAGTCTGTTGATGACAGAGGGTTATTCAGAATTACTGCAAGCAGACCCTGTGACAGGGAGTGTTTCAGCAGCAGTATGGAAGAGGATATCCGATACAGATGCATTTAAATGCTGAGCAAGAAGAAACACCGTTCTGATTTTACGCAGAGAACAATTAGCCTTGAACTACATACAAGCACTTGACACAAGATCCTGGGAGTGTAAGGAGCTGTTCTGTATAAACATCAGCCCACTAGCAGTCATAAAAGCAAGTAAAGAGTTAGCAATCATTAGGAAAGCAAGAAAGAAGCCCTAAAACCATTATGCCACTGCAGAGATCCAGCAAACATCTATATCTTGAAGATTGTGTGCAGGTCTGGGGTTTTTTTTAGGTGTGCAATGGCTTTCACATGAGGAATGATTAAATGGCCAAGGATTCATTTGCCAAGAGAAAAAGATACAGAAGCTGTATATAACAGTGGCCTGTAAAATGAGAACCAATTGTGTTTCATTCATTTTCTCTTGGCTAGCTATTGTTTCTTCCAGCACTAGAACTAGGTGAAATAAAATTAAAATATCCATTGACATGTTTAGAGGAAAAGAACAGAGGCACACAGCTTAACTAAACATTGTAGAGACAAGCATGTCCTTGCCACAGGACACCACCGTTCAATCACTTCTTTGAACCATTTCAAACTTTTCGGCATTCATGAACTCCTGGAAGAACAATATATGCAGGACAGTACAATACCAAGACTCCACCTCCAGCTCAAAAAGCCATTAAGCATATAAGATACACGCTCAGGCTCTTTGCATGAAACGTTTTTACCCATCTGCAGTTGGCCAGGGTACCAGCCAGGGTCCTGGACTGGAACCAATACAGCTCCGCTGCTCCCATTCTCCAGTACAGCCCAGTTGGTCCAGTTCAGTCACCTTCAGTCAGGGCTTTCAATTGCTACTTCATTGTTCATCTTTGCTCACTCACTATAGTCTTGTCAGGGACAGCACTAGAACTAATCTGAGGGATAAACCTCTCCTCAGAGACTGAGCTTCCACAAAGACCTCTGAGGGTCTACATCTCAAGCAGTCCTCTCTAAGCCACTTCTTTCACAAATTCTTCCCAAAAACACTAACAGTTTATGTTCCTAATAACTTTCACTACTAGTTGCTTTATACCCGCTGATTTCTTTTCAATTAACTTCATTACTATGGACTTTTCACGATGCTGTTATTCCCACACTTTTTTTTTCTTTTTCTATATATGAGACTAAGTTGGCCTACTTCCAAGCCTTCTGATGTTGGAGCTGTTTTAGTGAAAAACTACATACTTCATTCATAACAAAAATACTTTGTTCTTTGGTTCACTGAAAATCGTTATTAGTATCTCAATCCTGTGATTTACTGTGATTTAATTTTAATACTTACTAAAACACATCTTTTTTTCTTGCATCAAAGAAAGATTTAGAATCCTGAATTTACACTAGCCTTGGAAACACATCAAAGAATAGACAAATTTAGAACTGTAGAAGAACACTTTTATTTTTGCACAATTTCACAATAAATGAACAATCCACGCAGAAAAAAATTCTTTCATGAGCAGTAGAGTCAAGCCAAATTTTCTGCAACTTTGCTGCTCATTTTTAGATTTTCTATCACCCAATTGGATGCAACCTCTTTCTGAAGGTTTGGTTGTTAACAGTGTTTTCTCTTCCCTCCCCATATGCAGCTATTAATGTCCAGTAAGAGTTAGGCTCAGACTGCAGCTTGTTCCTTAGTTGACCAGGAGAGTAACAATACACAGTCTGTTCCCTACCTCCATCCAGCTATTTTCACAAAATGTTTAGGACAAATTTAAATTCTGAATTCTCAACCCTTTTAAAAATGGCATGTGATGTGTTAAGGTTGCTGGGATGTACAGTGGGTGCAAGATGCAACCACACACTGCATGGTTTTAAAAGCCTGGCTTCCTCAGGAAATAGTCAAAAATATATTCAATCTTTGGAATTCACGTAGCAACATGTTCTGCACTACTCCATTACAAGCATTTGTTTAAAATAACCCCTACTACATCAGTAAAAAGTATGTCTTGTAATAAATCTGGATCCTTTTCTCTAAAGGATAGCTGGCATTTTATCCAAAAGCAATGTACTCTAACTTGCGCAGCTGTTTTCCACATCCACCCCAAACAAAGAAAACAGCAGCAAAATCTCAGTAAGACAGAAATCCTCTACAGGCAGCACATGACCTTGTCGTCACTCCCAGTTTGCTGTAGAGCCTGGAAAGGAGAGCGGTATGACAAGTTTGTCCCAAAGTACCTGGCAAAGTCTGTCTAGCACAGAACTTGGCAGGAAGCCTGCAGTCTCACAGAGGGTTTTCTGAGTTTCACAACATTTGCACTGATGCAACTTTGCTGTTCATTTCCTTATGCTTGCAAACATGAGTGCCAGATTAAGATTTTGCTGCACCAGGTCACCAGACTGCAAAACGCAGGTAGCAGAGAAGTAAACAGCTGCAAGAGCATGTTATGTGATAACTTCAGAGATCAATTCAGCAATGTAAGAAGTGATTTCAATTTATACCTACTGTCAATCAATCATAAATTCAATTGCCTGTAAGCCCAAGCTGATATGACCACAATAACTCTTGGGTTAGAGACATGCATGCAAATACAAATTATTCTGAACCATATCCACAGATTCCAGCCTTTTTAATTTTTTTTTTTTTTTAAACACACTTTTAGGTGTTTTAATTTTAGGTTGTGGGCACATGAAATTACCCTGATGTAAATTCATGAGGATTAATCAAAGATAATAAACTGCGTATTTAAGCACAAGGGAGTATGCTGGAAATCCCAAATTGATGTTACAAGCAACAGCTTAACCTGGTTAATGCAGGCCATGAAAAAATGTTTCTGATAAAATTATTAGTTATTCCTAACTTGAAAAATATTAATTACAGTGAAGACGTACTATAATTTACGGATACTTAATTTTAAACGCTAAACTAAGCCACAGTGAAGACTCTTGCAAGTCTTAGGCAAGTCCTCTGTAGATATTTGGCTGCATTTTAAAAATCCATCTCAATCTCCTACACGCTAATATATTCACAAGCAACCCAAGACTTAAACAGCTTAATTTGCTAGATGTCTAGGACAAAATGCATTACTAGAGCTAAGCTATAAGGGTGGAACATTTATTTGCTTGACTGTAGTCAGCAGTGTAGTGACTTTACCTTCCTCTGCAGAGTCTTTGACCTTGCTTTTAAGTCCAATGTGAAATGAATTCTAAAGTACCTAATCCTCATTGTGTGGATTCAGTATTCAAGAATACTTCCAGTAAAATACCGTTGAGCAGTCTGTTCATGAGAACTGATGTTGACAGGGAAGACAAAAATCAAGACTACTAACCTTGAATATCTGCTACAATAGATGCAGGAGACAGGTGTGTTTCTCAGCAATTACAAGCTGCTACACACTACAATTTTGCTCCAGGATTTATAGAAATTATACCCACCAGCCTACCCTGTATGGTAACAATCCTTCCCTATCTATTCAAATGAAATAAACATTCTGAGATGGCTGTGTAAATAATTGTTTATTTTTAAACAAAGGGAATTGTAAAAGAACTTAAATCTGCTTCTTATATGCCAGATCTCTAGCCTCAGACTAATGACAGTTCCATGGCTTTGATGGGTCACATCACAAAATGCTCTAACAGGATTTTGAAGTACACACCAGGACACATCTTTAAAACCTACTTAGCCAAATAACGTAACTCCTAAGCAACAGTGTCATTTTAGTACTATTCCTTCTTTATAACCTCTATTTTAAGAGCTCTTT
>WAAD01041839.1:192600-214686 GCA_013389945.1 Fregata magnificens | reverse complement strand
GGCATTATGGGGTCCTATGGTCTTAACTTTCACTACCTTTTTCTCCTTTCATTCTCAGCTGCTTAAGCAACCCCTTTTATCCCCTGTAATTGAGCCTGCTTTCCAGATTACCCTCAGGTTTAAGCCCTTCCATGCCCAGTCAAACTCAAAACCCATGACCCAAGGTAATATTAGAGAAGATCTCTTTTTTTTTTTTTCCACTTTTTCACTAGCACCTGAACTATCTTTGCACTGAATTGCAAGAACTCTTACTTGTTCAGAAAATTCTTTATAAAGACAGATAAAGCCTACAGTTTTGTCATCTCCTACTCTCTTCCCCCAGTAAAATTTTCATTTGAGAATTGCAATGAAATGACTGAATATTGTGTAACTGCAATATTTTGCCGATGAAACAACAGCTGAAGTGTTTTTTACTCCCGCAGCACGCAAATTTATGTAGCTACACAACAATAAAGAAGTCTTAAATTTAATCAGAACAAATACTTCAAGCAATGGCAAGCTGATAAATTATTTAGAAAGGGGCTCAATAAGACCTGGAAGGAAATATGCATCAGCTGTGCAGTCTGGGAGCTTCCAGTAACAAAGAACTTTCATGCTTACCCCTTTTAAGGCTTTTTCATCTAAGCTATTTGTATTTAACAAAAACAGGCATGTATTTGAACAACATCCCACAACTATAAGCAGACAAGGACTGCACTGGTAGTGATGTCACAGGACTTTTCGCACAGCGTTTATTACTGACATGATTCATTTACCAGTAGTTAGCACCATTTGCGCATTCACAGTAAGATCTTGACGACAGGCATTTCCTACTGTAAGGACTGACACTGACAGCCCAGTAATATTGGCTATTTCAGAAGGTTTTAATGATTTGGTCTTTTTTTTTCAGACTGCCTAGTTTTCCCCAAATTGTCTTCCTTCCATCAATTCTTCAACCATTCCAAAACACTGAGAAATAGACAAAACTACATGTATTAGTATTTATATGAAAGGTCTAGGAAATTCAATAATGTTCCTATTGTTTTATTGCAGATGGCACATCAACTTCTCTTTATTACTGCAGAAAACTCAAGAGCCCTGTAGAGTGCAATAAAACAGTACGTGTTTAGCTTTGCAATGTTTCAAAGGGCTGTGATTTACTGTTAAGAACCAGGCACCTTGCACACAAACATCTGAGCCCAGTAATTGCCTCATGTTTTGTGCAAACTCTACAAGGCAGGTGAGGTCGGCCCACACAGGGTACCTGCTGCTTCTAGATGCCTGTCCCTCATTCCTCAGTAATATGGGCTCTGTTATTAAAGAGCAGAGAAAAAGGTTTGTTTTCACCTTTGCATCAAAATGTTTTACTCTCCTATTTGATTTCAGACACTATTTGAATTTTCTGCGAAATTCTTGGGCTGTTAGAGAGAGATTAAAAAAATTGTCAATGTACCAAGAGGAAAAATGCAAAAGTAAATTCTCTTGCCTTAAATATATACCATATATGCTTCAAGACAAGTCCTTCTTATATAAATATACTTACAAAACACTTCAGAAAAAAGCATACCCACTACCACAGACAATTATCCACAGATTTAGTAACGTAAACATTTCACCAGTAAAAACAGTAAGTTGCCTTCAGGTAATACATTCAGCTTTTACTGAATTATAGACTCAGTTCTAGTCAGTCAACCCTGAATAAGGTAGGAGGGAAGTATCACACAAAAGCAAGAGGTAAAGAACCAGTACGAACTGTATTCACATTCAAATTGCTCTGAATATAATATTATTTCCACCAAGTTTGAATTAGAAAGTAGAGGAGGGACTTGGAATGCATACAACAAACTACTTCACCAGCAGCCTTTAACACCACACATGCCAACAACCCTTTTTTCCATGAAAAATATTCTCTGCAGTGTCTGGCAAAAGAAAAGTTTATATTTACTACTGCAAAGATAATCTCAAAGCCACTTGTCCTTATATCTGAAGGTATTAGTCCTTCATGAAGGAATGGAAGACTTGGGGGGAAAAAAAAGAATAAAACCCCCAAGTTCTCTGTCTCCCTGCAGGAACAGGGACGTTCAGAGATTCTAGGTTCCACACCCAAACAAAACATCAGCAGTGGCAATCTATCAATTTTATAAATTATAACGAAACAAGTAAATGAATGTAACCCATCACAGTTTAAATAGAAGTACTGATTAAAACTACTTAAGGGCACTGCTAACACAAGGGCCTTCTCAACCAGTCGTCCTATACAGAGGACAGGAAAATACCAGTAACTTTCCAATTGCAGACCATACTCTTAAACTATATACTAACAGACATTACAGAAACAGTTGGTAGATTATTTATACATTAAATAAGGTAGTGAGCAATGTTAGGAACAGAAAATACAGTCCTGGTGCTGACAAAAATGCACATTATTATTATTACTGAAGACAATCTAAAAGAGAAGAAACAATGTCTCCTTAAAAACTGAAGACTGGGTTAGTATGCATGCCACGTCATAAGGGGAAAAAAAAAATTAAAGCAAATCTACAGGTAGGTTCATTCAGTGAAGTTACTATTCCTGTTTGGGTTACACATCACATGCTTATAATGATAAATTTATGATTTAGTAGTCAATAGTCCAGGTACTTTGAAGAGGAATATTTTGACCCAAACTGCTTAGAGCATACAGATAAGGACATGAACATACTGGGGAATATTAACAGTGAAGATGATTCTACAGTTTGTTTTTTGTACCTATTTGGAAAACACTGCAGACTTCAAATTTCATTCTTTAGATCTTTCTGTAGTTTATTTACTGAGACACATGAAACTATGGACATTGAAATATCCAGAAGCAAAACACTTCCCCAATGTGAAAGAGTGAGATGTTACAAAACAGGAAATAAATAGCCAGTTGCTTGCATGCTTCTTTAACTCCTGTTTTGTGTTACTACTATCCAAAACATTCACTTTCAAAAACATATACACACATTATACTTCAGTTACAATTAGCAGTTACCAAAGCTCTGAAATGTTTTACAACAAAACCAAAAGCCTACTAACTGTACAACATTCATTTGTTCCAAAGGATAAAAACAGTACTGATGAGTGCGGGGACGCAGAGTTTTGAACCAGCTCAGGCCAAACACATTTTCACAACAGAAGAAACTATAAACTCATAATAAAAAAAACTTCAGAACATCTCAAAAATACAATAAAGTCAGAGGAACCTGAATTTAAAAAAAAAAAAAATCACTGTAGGACTTAGTACTTTAAACAAATACCCCAGACGTGATCAAAGAAAGTGCTAGCCAAGATGGGCATCAGTTAGAAAGATAGGAAGTTTGACAGCTTGCAAGAATTTATTCACACTGATGGATGTAGGAAGCAACAAATGCTACAAGACCACCATGCCATACAACAGACATATCTTAGTTTTCAGCCTACGTTGAATGTTATCACGAAGGAGTATCATATCTATAGCTGCAGAGGGGAAGCCCAAGGAATACTTACTCTTGGCTGCCAGTTTTCATACTGCTTCTGTAAATTTGCACCAATGGTTTCCAGAGCTTTTTGAGGACCCATTGACAGAGGATCTAGGAAATATAATACAAATAAGTATTTTTGACCACAACTGAATCACTCAGCTTGACAAGAAGCAGAAATTATTTCCAATTCAATGTGCATTTAAACCTTTAGCTACTCCACATTATGTTTCTGTAAAATCCAGATCTACAACCTGGGAGACCGAAGTCTGCATCAAAGCATGAACACCACCCCTCTTTGCAGAAGAAAGAGGCCAAAAGCTTTCTGCACTTTCTCTCTCCAGTGTTCTGCTTGCAAGAAAGATCATTTAGTGAGGTTTTAATGCAGGTTCCTTTCATGCATTCAACTTCAAATTCATAAACATTACATTCTCCATGGGATTTACTTGGGTGCAATACCCAAAAATTATCCCCAAATTCTTCACTCAAGTACAAATTAAAAACCATTAAAGACTGCCAGATTTGGAATTCTCTTCCTAAGATAATAAATACAATTTTGGTTTGGAAGAGAGGAAAGGCATAAGATTTGTTTCTTTTACTATTGAAAAAAAAAAGGTTTCTATAGTAAATAACGACAAAAATTTAAACTGGTTAAATATTTGATGATAAACATTTTTTCTTGATGAATGCAAAATCCTGTTTCATTTACTTCCATTGCTTACTGCTTCAGAGATTATATGCCATTTGTAATTTTTAAGAAGTTAATTTTATCACTAGATAATTACCACCATCCATACATACTGATACAATTTCAGCTTATGTGCTTTATTCAAAAAGCCATGGCCATATAATTGACACTATTAACAAGTTTCAAAAAACAGAGAAGCTAATATTTTGCAATTTAATATAAATTATTTTAAAAGCATTTAACCAAATCAATGAAGTTATATTTTTAAAATCTTTACAAATATTCTACCTTGTACTGTTAGAAACAAAGTATAATAAAGTAGGATGAAAGCAGGATTTTATGAGTTATTTTTCTTAAATGAATAAAAGCTAGGATCTTATTTAACTTTTAGTACACTTTTGTAGAAAGACTTAAGGTAATGTGAGTATACCATTTACATTTTTCCAAACCAAACACAAACAGTAGTAAATTGTCTGCTCAGACTTCAGGAAGCCTGTCTATTTTCTTTGGCTCAGCTGCAGTTGTTGCTCCAGAAGCCTCGCCAGAGCCGTCTCCAGGACGGAATGAGCATCCACTCCCCACTACAGACCCTGCACTTCCAGCACTCACCAACATACCTTTTAGAAACATCTCTGTATACTGCAGCAGTCTTTGTTGCTCTGAACTGCAACAGTCCTCTTGCTATTTAAGGTGAGTTTCGAGCAGATACCCTTCAGATGTTGAACAGTAACCCCTCAAAAGTATTCACACTGCCTCATAACATCTTTTGTTAGTTAATATGCCATTAGCTACTGCTCAAATTAAAAAAAGGAAACAAAAAAAATAGCATAAACACATCAGATTTTTTTGAGTCCTTCAAAAGGACCAAACTGAACTTCAGAAAAAGAAGTTAAAAATACTTCATATGCACTTTGACAGCAGAGGAATGTAGTTCATGAACTCTGGAGCGCCCTCAGAGTAATTAGCATTATTAACAATACCCTTTATGCAAAAATAAAGTCCACTGGTGCCATTCCAAGAGCCAAACAATGGAAACAAATTATCTTCCTAAATATAGCTCATGCCACCACAGTCATTATATGAGCTTTCAGCCTCCCTCGTTGAGTGTATATATAAGGCTAGTGAAGGCCTCCAGATATATAGGCCAAGATACCTTCGGTATAATCATGGCATGAAGCTCTCCGTGCCATAAATGGTGCCAGGTTGACACTGTAGCGCAGATGTCAGCTAAGGCTTAATTCTGGAGAAAAACAAAACACTTCAGATGTTCTAAGGGTGCATTTGGAAGGTACGGTGAGAACTGCAACCGGATTTTGTCTGAGACCCCGATGGCCATTCACTACCAGAGGCCACAAGCTGGTGATCTCAGGTCAGTTGTAAATAGCAGCAACTGCACCAAAATGATGTCCACACTTTCTTGCACATCTGGCAAAGACATTGTTTTTCCACAATACACACCATTAGCTTCTCCTGAGACTGTTGTGTAGAAGAAAAACACAGTGGATATTTTTGCCATTACCTTTTTCTGAAATTTAAAGTTGGCTAGCAATGGAAATGACTGCTTGTGTATATATACACACTAAAAATTTAATTAAAAAACTGCATTCAAAATTCTCTTTGTTGATGATAATCACTAATAACTTTATCTTAATGACTCTGCAATGCTCCTCATTCTCTTTGCTCTCTACTCATGTATCAATGAGAAATGAGAGCTGTTCTCTCCACTGAATACATGTATTTGTTCGTGCATGCTCATGGCTTTTTAACTGCTTTAAAGTCATCAGCATTTTTAGGTTAAAAAACCGAGATGCTATGATTCATAAAGCAGGTAAGGCAAGGTTAGAAATGAGGCATTCTGGACGTTTTTACAGAAATTCAGTTTGTGCAATGATTAATTTGCTTCTGCAGCCTATCATAAGCCCTAGAGTTTAGGATTACAGTGCGCTCTCTGCATCTTACTTGCTGAAGACTGCACATTTTCAATTCCTACATAAAAACCAAATCTCTCTTAGAAAGCTTTCTTACACAAGGTATTTCCTTCTAATATTACTTCAAATTTTTCTCGTCTTGATAATCAGACTTGATCTCCAAAACCAAGGGAACTTTTCACTCCTTAATAAAAAACCCAGGAATTTAGTCCAACACTGCATCAAAGTAGCAAACTCATGTGTTGGAACTGCTGGCAAGACATCCTTGGGAATAATTCCCGGTCTTCTGAATTCATGATCCCAATTAAAATAGCCCCAGCCAGAGCAGTCACCTCAACATGCAGTAAAGTCCATGCATTTTACAGAAACTTATTTCTCTATTGTATGTTGCAGGGTAATTTTAAACCTTTGCAGATCACAGTACTCTAAAGGCGTTACTGCTGAGAGATTCCTTAGATATTTATAAATCTACAACAATTAAAAGAAAGCTAATTAACAGCTTTTTTCCCTCCATGCTATCTCATTTTAGAATAAAGCAAGAGAGATTACCTATGGCAGCAGTTACTGCTGGACACTTAATTAACTCATACAGAGTGAAATCAAATGCCAGATTTCCTTTTGTTCACCCTAGTTTTAAGTCCAGCAAATGCAACTTTGAGGTTACTATATATGCTATAGCTCAGTATTTATAAGACTAATACAGTTAACTGGAGCTTGGAGTTCTCAAGACTTACCGATCCAACACTCCAGACGGGCACAGGGAGTTGTTTTCACCACATCAGGAGGGTCCACACCAACATTTAGGCACAAAACTAAGGCAACACTAACAGTCTTCATCTGCAAAGACAGACAATAAAACGGTTACTTAGTGTAGAAACAAAATCAATTTTCACTTGTGTTGAAATTTTACCACTACTATAACTTTTGAAGGGTTTCAACAAAGCTTTGTTATCTGCTCTTTAACATGGACTATTTTAAGCAAGGCATGACTAATTAATTTTTTTTTTTAAATACAACAGTACTTAGATTTTACATTACTATTTTTATTATTTCCAGAGCCCATTCTTCTTTTATAGAGCATGGAAATGGATATCACTGGACTTCTGCTCCTCAAATTATTCATTGTCCAACTGAAATCCATTGTTAAAACATGAGAATATGCTATTCAGGGTCCTTGATCAATATTAGAATATAGTATGTCCTCTCTAGTATTAAAACTAAAAGCATTACAAGGGAAAACACACCCAAGTGACCAATCAAACCATAACAAAACTTTTAGTCCATTTTTTTGTTTTGTTTTGTTTTCTTCATGTGTTAGTTATCCTGGATATTCTTATTTTAGGAGAAATTATCACCTGGCTCCGCTTCCCGGTCTTGCCTATAGCTGCTGCTTCAGTATCAGCCCCGCAGAACTGACATTTAGACATGCTTCTGTAGCCACAAAGGGCACCACGAACATATAAAATCCAAACTTATTGATACCTTATCTGTGACCAAAAAAGCTGCATTAAACCAATGACTATGGCCAGTCAAAAATATTGCTTGAAAATTATTATTTCCCATCTTTATGCTCTTTTCTAAACTCCCTCATCCCAATACCTAAACCAGAGAAGGAAAACAAAAGAAGTAATGTGGCTTACAGAACTTCCATCAACTGTTCAGCACTCCCTTGCTTGTCTGAAGCAAGGCCGCCGGCATCTCCACTTCCCCAGGGTGCTCATCACAATTCAGAACAGCAGGCAAAAAGCAAAAAGAAAAATCCAAACCCCACACTTACAGAAAAAGCTAGAGCCACACAAATGTATAATTTATAAAGAAACTAGAAACTGGGGCAGAGACGCACTGTTCACCCCAAGAAGGCTGGACAGGCTCTACATCAGGACAGAAATTCTGCAGTGTCCGCTCACTCCCGTGTCTATGATGGGGAACCTGGAGTAAAAAATTAGCAAGAAGTCTGGTAAATGGCTTCATCCCAAACTACGTTCTTGCTAACAAAACGCTGCAATCATGTAGGAGTTACTCATTCCCATGAGTTAACAAGGGGGAAGCAGCACTTTCCAGAATACAGATGAAAACAAGAGTCTGACTGGGGATTCCCTCACTAGCATTTCACAAGGCTTCCCAAAGGGGTGCACGTAGATCGGGTGAAAAGGTCCACAGCTAAAGTTTAGCATTAAGTACACATGCACTACGTGTACTTTATCAAAATTAAGAACAACGCATGGTAAAAGTATAGTTACTGGCAAAATGAGGATCAGCTGCAAGATGCAGCTTGGTCCTCCAAAGCTGCGAGCAGTCAGGTAGCCCTGAGGCAACGCCATCAAGACTCAGATGCCTGCAACCAAATCCGGGGGCTGCCCATGGACATCTGTGCTGACAACCAGCCTGATTCATTCCTCTCCCCCTGGAAGTCTTTTCCATCCTCCTCCCCCCTATCTGCTTCTCTTATTTTTCACATTCATTTCTCTTTTCCCCTCACTTTCCTTCACTTATTTTATCAACACCAAACTGCTACCCTCAAAAATAAATTGTGCCAGCAATTGTTGACACTTTTCATGTTGCTCACACACATCTTACCCTTCTCTCTCATTTTTTAGTTTGTTTAGAAAATAATTTCATCCGGACACAGGGCAACTGCCGCCCTGGTTTTCCAGAACCTAGCACAAAGTCTCACTGGTGGTTCACTACAATAACGACTCCAATAAAAACCATCCTACAACAGCTGCAACAAAACCCCAATATTTACAAATGTAACAGGCACACATGACATTGTTCGCAAGAAGTGTGCCCAGTTAAAAAAAAAATTACTTCAACATCCAAGTATTGGCTGATTTACCTTCCAATCCAAACCACACACGAAGAATCCATGACCCACACAATACTTCTTCCCCAGCTTGAGAACTGCATACTGCTACACTAGGAGTTATTTTCAAGAAATAGATACATTGAGGAAACGTCCTCAAATTGCACCAGGGGCGGTTTAGATTAGATATTAGGAAAAATTTCTTCACTGAAAGGGTTATCAGGCACTGGAACAGGCTGCCTGGGGAAGTGGTCGAGTCACCATCCCTGGAGATATTTAAAAGACATGTAGATACAGTGCTTAGGGACATGGTTTAGTGGTGGACTTGGCAGTGCTAGGTTAACAGCTGGACTCGATCTTAAGGGTCTTTTCCTACCTAAATGATTCTGTGATTTTCAAGGTGACAAAATAATACCCAGCACTAGTAAAAGGAAGAATAGTTCCAAAATTTTTAATTTTTCAATTCATCCAGTTTAAAAAGTGTATGTTATAAAAATGGCCTGATTTTTAAAGGTGATCAGAGATGACCTGGAAGCTCCATGCACCTTCAGTTACCAGGACATCTGTTACCAGGCTCTGTGAGGGGGTTAGCTCATACACAATGCTGGCTGCTGTACATAAGTGGAAATGGATGAAAATAGTTCCCTTTAGTCTTAAAGCCTAAGGGACAGATTTTTAAATGCTTTCTACCCGGTAAAACAGATGTCTGGCACCCAACACTTCAGTGCCTTATTTTTCCTCAGCAAGTGCACCTGGCTTTCTTCCTGCTCACCTATTTCATGTATAGTATTGACTACTGCACCCAGGACAACATCATATTCAGTCAATATTGCAATAAATACTTATTACAACATGCAATTTGAAACCTTTCTATTCCTTTTGAGAACAAAAGATAAAAAAATAATTTCATTAGAAAGCAACACCTTTCCAGATTATTATTTAGTGTCATCTTTTCCTGCCTTCCCTTTCCCGAAACCCATCAAACGTGCTTAAAACAGCAAGAGGCACACAGTTCCTGTTGAGACTTTTGGCTTGACCCACCTGTGCACTAAGCAAAGGTGAGAAACGAGTCACATTTAACAAAAGATCTTAAATAGGTAACCCTTTACTATTTCAAGCAGCATAGAAGTGTTATGTACCAACTATGCACATTTGTTAAGAATATTAGGGCTCAGCAGTACGATCGGGAAGGAAAAAAAAAAAAAAAAAAACACCACCCACACACAACCACAAAACATCTGACCACTACAGAACCGCTTGCACTGACTGAGCTTTAACCTGCGGACAAGGACACCTTTTCAGTATGCTACATCCACTGCCGGCTCACACAGCCTCAGAAAGAACACAGTGCTGCAGGGTGTTCAAAAGCACAAACATCCCTAGAAGCAATCACACGCTGGCAAACAGGCACTAAAAACCCAGAAGGAAACAAAGAAAACTACAGGACAAAATAACTTATTAGAAGCAAAACCATACAAATCATTCTTTCAAGAAAAAGTATCCTGCCAAACAGTCTTTTCTGTCTCATTTATTTATCGTTTCCCATTTGTGGTCTAATACTGACTTATTTTTCAATATTTTACTAGTAATGTCTGATCTGTGACTTATGCTGAACAGGCTGATATTTATTTTCTATTCCCAAGTTCTGTGTTTTAAATAAGCATTTCTCCTTGAAAACAGACAGCAAGCCGGTAATGAAAAGTAACAGTCTAACTGATCCCAAAGACAAATGGGGTTATTTCCCCTCTGCCTACCTCCCCACAAGGACGTAAAGTATTATACTTCACGACTATTTGTTCTGCTAATAAAGAGCACATCTTCAGCAAGAATTACAGCTCTCTCATACTCCCCTCTGACTCCTGCTCAACATCCATCTATGATGTTGAATCATTACAGATCAAAAGAAAACCTGAGCCCAAGAAACCGAATAATGCTTTTCACATTTCTAAACTGTTCTGGAACATACTACCAGAAACTTTGTAGCATATTTAAAGCTTCTTAATACAAGAAGTACTAGGACATTCTCATCTGTCATTAAGACAGTGGAAATTTTCTTTTCTCCATTTCAAGAATATATCCACCAGAATACATTTCAATGGATTTTTGTTAGAATTAAAAAATGAAGCATAAGAATATTTGGCAAGCTTCTAGGAAAACCAATATCCAAAATGCTTTCTCAGCAAAGGCTCAAGTTCAAAACCATATAAGCTCTTACTGTGGACTCTTCTCTATATAGTGTAATTTGTATGTTAAAAAAAAATTGATACAATTCACAACTTTGTATTGCATCCAATTTAAAATGATTTAATAACTCTGGGTCACAACCTGCAATACTTAAATGGCAAAATCCACTCGGCCAAAAAGCTCTTCCTGAGAAGTAATGGTATTGAATTCAAACCCTAAATCCATCAGAAATGGGAGTAAGCGCACAGAGGTAGTTCTGTGTCTATTCAGAAGAAAAGATGCTTATTAAAGCATTTGACCTTAAAATTTACATATTATACTAAAGATCAGAGAACTTGTAAAATATTTTTAATTCACCTCTTATTTCACTTTGAGACAAAACAGATTTGCAGATGAGAGAGTAACACTACCTGTAGGTATCTCAAACCAAAATTAGAGCTATTTCTGCAGTTATTTTTGGCTACAAAAAACATTACGTTATCTTTATGTGAATGGTTTTGATTGAAAACCTGAAGTTTTATCATCACAGGGAGACCAACTTATCCTATTGTAGCATACCTGAAAGTAATTCCAGTCCAGAGTAGAATTGAGACACACCATTTCATCAGTTGCTAAAGGTTTGTTACAGGCTAAGTAAGAACGGGGTTAGTAACTAAGAAAAAAGTCACATAACTGTTTTATCTTCTAGTTCAAGTAAGACCAAAAACAAGTCAGTCAATCAATTTATGAGAAATTTTGCATTTTGTGGTAAGACCTTCACCTAACATTTCAGAATGGACATTTTTAAACCCATAAATGTTTTATTTCTACACTGCAATTTTCAAGCTGAAAAATTTCTGTTTAAACATTACACAGATGAACACTCAACCATTATAACCTGCCTGGTTTTATGCCAATAAGTTAAAATCGCTTCTGTGAGTTAATACAAACACAAGATTAAGTCAGCATTAAACATGAATTACACTGATACGTTATTTTACAGAGCTGAGGGTGAACTTATCAGCATTAAATACAAATACTGGGACAGATTTCCTGATTGAGAAATCCTCACATCCGTCTCACTCAGGAATCCTCACTGGCCAGCAGGCTCAATTCTGCCTGATTGTTCAGTAACTTCATTGCCTTCCTAAAGACTTTTTTTTGGACATTTTTATTTATATACATTTATACAGATTTAGTACAAGCCCCTCAACCAAAAGGCAAAACCAGCTAGGTGTTCCACAGATAACTCTAAGATGTTAACTCTTTTAGAGACATTAAATACTTCAACAAGGGGTTCTCTAAACACTGAGCGGTAACAGCAGTATTTAGCAACACGAAACACTGTTCTCCCTTCGGAGTTTCAGTTACAGATCATTCTGTAACACCCAGAAAATCATGTTTTCTCTTTCCCAAGCTTTTATACATCATAGCCACAGCTGGCAGGCTTTCTCACTGCAAGGTGGCCTCCTGCAGAAAGCTGCATGCTTAACTGGAGTGGGGTTTTTCTGGGGGTATGGGACTCATGGCAGATCAGCCCACGGGAGGAGATGGCCATCCTGAACTCTCTGGCAACCTCCCATTTCAGGCTCCCAGCTAAGAGGTGACAAGTGGCAACACTTTGTCTGGGTGCTCTCTAACAGCACAGGCATCATTTCCAGGGCTTAGGCACAACACACACCACTGAGGAATGCCAGTTTGCAAATCAGTTGGTGGAAAGGCTGAAAATTTTGAACTGGCAGGCAAAACCTTGACCTTCCTAGTCCACTTGATCACACAACTGCGCACAAAAACAAAGAAAGGTTTCTGAAGGGAGTGACTCAGACAGAACGTATCCCACATGTACATGACTTATCTCTACCTGGCGAACAGGCAGAAAGAATATAGATCCTTGCTGCAGAAGTGGAGTCTGTTTGACGCATTGCTCTTTGAGCAGTCACTTACACCATCAAGCTCTAATTTGGTACCCTTCTACACTCATTTCGCACCACACTGTATGAGATGATTGAGAATCAAGTGTTGATCTTTTTTAATCTATCCTCCCTTTAGCAGGTCAAATACCAAAAGAAGAGAGATTTGCCAGTCCTCTTCAGCTCACCTGTAACATTTGCAAGGTAAAACATCTAAAAAGGAAGAGCTTTCCATTTCAAGGAAGTTTTGTTTATATAAAGTTTAAGAGAAATAAATTGTTATGAACAAAAAAAATCTCAGTGTGCTTCTCCACAGCGACAAAAATAGTAGAAGGCAAAGAAATACTTCCAAGTTAACATTAATAATTCAACACCTCTGCAGGTAGTCTTCAGCCATCTGTAGCCCAAAAGGTCAGTTCTTGCTGTGACAGCATACATGAGATTCCTAGATCAACTCCTCCTCAGTGTTTGTTTTCCTTTTCTAAACTCTATATTCTGCAATAATACTATGAATTTTCTTCAGAGGTTTATTATGTCCAACATGTTCATTTACCCAGCGAATACAGCTACTACATGAAGTTCAAGAGCAGTCAGTAATGCTAACACAGCTCCTCATAAAACAGACTTTTAACTGCTGGCTTCACTGTTTACTTTATAAGCACTGCTTACACTTGTAGATGAATTACTACTGTCAATCAATACCCAAGATATACACATACACTTTCTATTTACTTGCTCCGAGAACAGTGTGCATCTTCTCTGTCTGATAGGGAATAGTATCAATTGACATGCTATGGCCCAGCGACCTCAGCTTCTGAAGGTGCCTTTGGAGATCAAAGGTAATCGTGCATGACAGAACTGCTCTTAAGATTAAAAACTACAAAGTCAAATAGGCTGATTCACTCCGTCATAGCAAAGCATCAAAATATTGCCTTTAAAACACTGCTTAGACGCATATAACCAAAATGGTGTTTTCTTGTCCCTGCCAATGATTTCTTATAAATAATGAAAAATAATAGGAAGCAAATATTTTATTTCTATGATCTTTGCTTTCTTTATACAATATGCAAAAAGAATCAACAAGATGCATTTTCTAGATGTTATTCCTCATTTGATCTGCGACAACGGCTTTCCTTCTCACCTCAGCACAACTCTCTGTCCACTTTGCATTCTGTACAGCCTTCTTTGCATCATTCCACCACATTCCCATTCCTGTCTAGCACTATCTTTAAAAAGGTGTCCATCTTCCTACACATTGACTTACTTCCTCATCTTCAGATCTTCCTTACAAACTAGTATTTCAAATTATTCCTGGAAGACATTTTTAGATCTTTAACAAGTCAATACTACATTCTATACAACATACATTTGATCAGGAATCACACTGTCCCCTTTCAGGGGAGTTCCCTGAGCTACAGCCAACCTCACTAAATTAAAATAACTTTTTAAAATAGGAAGTTTCCTGAGCTTACAGGAGCAAGTAGGAGAAAATGATATGGACAATTTCAGCTGAAGTGTCAGGAACATAAAGATGAAGATGTTTGGTTGCATTGGAGAGCCATACGATACAGAACACCGTCGCCCTGCCTAACAAGGCTCAACCACCCAATCACTTCAGGAGTTTAAACTTCTTACTGCTGATGTGCTGTGGAAGAGCGGGGGAGAGAGGAGACATCACTGAGGGAAGACAATCAAGCTTCTCAGAGCAAACCATGCTGCATACTGTGCCCCTTCTTGAGGCTTTGTCAGACTAGAGGGAAGTCAGAGGGACAGCCATGAATGCAGAGCTCCATCCAGACGGCAGCCTGCACAGGGAGGGATGGAATGACTCACATCATCGCTTTTACCATAGACTATTTTGCACACCTCTGAGGCACTGTTCTGCAGAGTACAGCACTAATTACGCTGCCGCTCTTGTTCCCTACCCAACAAAAGCTACTCCAGCTATAGATCACCCTGCCACAACACAGCAAGAATAAATGAATAAATACAAATAGAGAAGTAAAAATACTGGTGAGGGTGTCACTGGTAGAAGCCCTGAGACAAAAAGGTAAAAAAGGAACTCTTCGGGCCCTGAGCCCACCTGCCACCTATTGTATCCCACATCACGTCTTTGTATTAAAGAATGCCATTAACAGGAATCTGGTTTTGTTAAGTATTTCGTTAGATAATTTATCTAAAGCATATTCTTTACTGAAGAATAGAAGAGCAAGACAAACATCTTGGGTTTATCAAATTTACTTGGAAAAGCCAGTTAAAGCTATGAGACACAGAGAACAATCAATAGCCTCCCTTGGTTATCCATGGCCATACTACGCTAACAGTCACCTTTGGAAACATTCGAGGGTAGAAGATGAGCACAGCAGCAAGCCAATTAAAACAACATCTCAGAGAGAAAAACACAACCAAAACCCCAAAACTTCCCGGAAAATCTACATAACCCATGGAGACAAACAAAAATGAAACTCCAAGGAAGCCTGGTGCCCTTGAATTTCTCTGTCTACACAAGGGCAGAGAGAAGAAATGTAAGAACCAGAGAAGCATTAACAAAGCATTTCTAAAACATTCACATAACCTTCATTCTCTCAACTATTGAAACATACACACAATGCCAAAATAAAGAAGTGGTAGTTGTCAGCAGAACAGATGTTTCACAGCTTTCTCCACAAGAGCTTCATGTGAAGCAGCCCGCTACCATCCGGCGATTTACCACTGCACTAGGGTTCTACCAATGTTTATTAGCATTTGCCACACTTGAAAAATTAGAGGAAAAGCCTCATCCAATGATAAATATCTTTTAATTAAAGTATGCAATTTGCAATAATAGTCCAGCACTTATGTATATCTTTCAAGGTGTATATTTTTTTAATTGTCTGCTATTCACAGGCCTTTCAAATTTCTACAAACATGCTGGGGGACAGGAGGGTAATTAGCCACTACAACATATACGTTGATTTTAAGTAGCAATAATTGCCTAACTCCTCTCCAAATACCATATGCTCAGTAGTGCAGCAACACCAGTCTCCAAGACTGCCCTAGTCTCCAAGACAAAAAGTGAAGCACATTATATATAAATACATATTCTCTCATTGCATTTTTTTGAACGGAGAAACGCAGAGATAGTTATTTTCTGTCATTCCAATTGCTAATGGTGAAGTCTCTCCCCACTCTAAAATTATCTTTGCACATGATAATGTTGTCAGCTCCTTTCCCACACATTACACTGCACTTCTATCACTTATTACTCATATTGCAAATGTAATTACAATGAAGCACTCTCAGGGAGCTATTTAAGGGAAATGGACATTTCTGTATATTAAGCCGTTAAAATTTTAGATTTACAAAAACTATTTTCTTTCCCACCTAACTGGTAGAAGTAGAAATTCATAAATTCGCAAATGCACAAAGACGCAAATGTACAAATACACATTTACTCCCTATGTTCAACCATCATAAAAAAATTACTTAATATCTTGCAAAAAGTCCTCACAACAATATTATGAAGAATCAAATCCTGGATATGTTCATTATAAGAAATGACATAAACTAATGGAGTTATCCTAATGCGCCACCTAAGCTAATTAAGTATATAACAGAAGTTAAAGCCTAATGCCCTCCACAGGAAAATACTAAATTACCACATCATCGTCCTACCATTAGCATGGTCTGATTAAAGTTGACACAATAGCTGTGGTATTGGAAGAGACTAAGCAAAGTGTTCACGGGAAGTAGGGATTGCACTGCCAGTAACTACCAAATAATATCCATTTTACATCCCCTAGATCTCAGCTGAAATGAGAAAATTCATAGGACGAGAAAGAGATTGACCGAGCTGAAGACTTCAGCGTTTCCTACTGGTGTATAAAGGTAAGATCTTTTTCTTTCAAACTATGTGACTAGCTGTACTCTTCAGAGCCGTTAATCAAAGTCCTCTCTCTGCTTAGACATAAAAACATTTGTAGATCATGGTAGACAGAGTGCAAGCTTCCCAACTCTACCCAATCAATACACAACCATCTTAATTCAAAATGATCTTTGTTCTAGGTAAGAGAAGATATAAATCTATAACTTAGATGACAGTGCTCGTTACTTACAGCAGGGGGTTCAGTTTCAGGAGAGGCTGGGGTTTTTTTGTTTGTTTTGTTTTTAAAGACATTTGTAAACCAGCAGGTGCCCTATGCTACCACCCAATTCACACACCTCACTGGACAGCAATTGCCACTTTTAGTAACTATTGAACTAAAATGGATTTCAACCACTGACCTAGAAGAGAGATTTACACCATTACCAGTTCTCAGGGCCACGCTATAGCATCAAAGCAAAGTGCTCCAAGCTAGCCTTCCTAAGAGTTTATCTTCATACCAGGGGAAGAACGGAAACTACATATTATTTGGGTTAGATCCCAGACTACTTAATGGGTTATGAGTTTCCTAAACATGAACACAGTTGATAGTCCATGGTCATAAACAAACCATAACAAACAGAAAACAAACATTCAAGATGGAATAAGTCAAACTAAAGTGAAGGCTGCTGCCGACACACAAACTCCCAGGCTCTCCCCCCACAAGATTCCTGCTGCCTTATTTCAGCTCACAAGAAACACACTAAACTAGACTTAGAAGAGAGGGGGGAGATGAGCCTCCAAGCGCTTTAAGAGCAAGCAGTAGCCAAGCCACGACCGTGACAGGAGTGCCTGGAAAGCTTCCTTAAACTGAAACAACTATTTCAAGCTGAAATGATGCGCACAAACTTCCAATGCTACATCCTTCATTAACTTCCTTTGACACATGAAACATTTACCATGCAGGCAGGTAAACTCTGCTTCTCTGAATTAAGCGCAATTGTAAAGCAGGACCGCTCCTGCTTTAATCTGCTTTTCCATAGAAACCTAATCTTGTATTCCTCTTCTCATAAAACCAGGACTTAATTCTCACTCAGCAAGTTATGAGGCAGCAGGAAAAAAATGTTAAACTATTACAACCAGCTTTGCTGCTCTCTGCTTATTTTAGAAATCAATATAAGTACAGCAAATCTTAATTTAAACATTCTGAATCTAGTAGCAACTTGTCAGTAAAACCTGGTGTATTTGAAATCTTTTTATTTAAATCGTTTCATGATTTTGTTGCTACTGAGGCTGTGAGATTTAATTCAATACACAAAGCATAATTCCAACCTTCTTGTGTTAAAAATATTCTTTAAATAAATAATAGATCAAAGCAGTGTCACTTTGATGGCATATGTAGTCCATGAAAGCAGGAGACGAAGGATTAAATGTTTGCAGAGCAGTCCTGCTGGATGAAAGGGCGGGGACAAGTGAATGTTCAGTTATTTTATCTAGATTTACCACTCATTACTTTTCTTATTTGATTCTTCCCTCTTATTAGAGTCCTGCCTTCTAAAGAACCTTCAAGTTCATATAAACTCTGGGTGTTTTAGAGCAATGAAGCAAGATGAAAGAGTCATTGTATTACCAAATCTTAGTGAATCATTTCCTATAACTATAGTAAAGCTAGGATCACTCCCTAGGACTACTGAAGACAATGAATAAGGGCAAAATCCGCCACTGCCTGTGTTTTTTCATGATTCACAGGAGAAAAATGCCACACATTTACCTGCAACTCAGGCAAATAGAGACTTGGTTTGGTTAACCTTTGAGAATTTCTTGGTTTAGAGATAGGCTGCTGTGTTTAAATACAGATAACAGTTCCCATCCTAAGCTTTGACAAGTTAATTTATCAAATTCAAAATAATGGAATGCTTTCCACACTCTCAACTCGCACCAAGAGGTATATCCCCTCCAGTCCTCAAGAAAATCTCTTTCAATAGCATCTCGAAGATAAGAGCACATCTGAAGTCAATCAGACCTGGCTTGTGGAAAAAGGAGGCAAGAGACAAGAAAAGGATGGTAAAGTAAATTGGGGAATGCAACAGACCTGCAGTCAGATTGAGACCAGAGGGAAGTGTCTACGTGTTGCTTTTCATTTGATTATACCTATAGACAGACATCAGAGGCCTTGAATGCTGACCAAAGCAAGCACGGCTGCAACACAAAATTCTTACCACTGCGGAAAAATGCTCTAAAGCAAGAAAAAAAGAAAGAGAGGAAATTTTCTGATGACAGCTAAAACAATGAGAGGAATAATTAATTTTTAATGCCAGAGAGCATATAACAAAACCGTTAAGTGAAATCAGAAAAAGAAAAAAAAAGAAAAACAAAATCAACAAAAGGTCAGTATACTTCCTGACAGTAAAGGCTAACAGATTACTGCATGTCTTCCCTCACACTATTATTCCAAAATGCTTCATAATAAAATCCCCACAAATCTCAAGTTCCTGCATTTTTATTAAGATGCTTGGTTTGCTTGACAAACCCATTACACTCAAACTGCCATTTTCAGTTGGTCTACGTGAAAACAGCAGCAGCATGAACTAGCAAGCTAGTGTTCTACCTTCTGTTCATGTAACACAAGGTCAAACCAGATTATATGACTTTATGAACTATTTCCCAGGATTAACCTAACTTGAGTTAGCTGGGGGAAAATATTTAACAAACATCATTTTCCATACAGAATTCTAAACACCCCCATCTCCAGACCCCTTCCTTCACCATTTGAAGTTCTGATAAGTTTGTTATTTCACATCAAACACTAAGGAGACATCCAATGATAGCTAAAAAGTTAAATAAAATACCAGACATGAAAAATAACTGTTAAGATTTGAAAGTAATGAGAATGCTCATTCTCAAATCAGCTTCTCTTCTTCCCTCAGATGTCTTTATGTGCTTTCTATATATTCCTATGAACCTTTTCTTAAGCAAAAAGTAATCATACACAACGGCAAGTTTGTCCAAACAATACCTGATAAAGCTATCCAGATGCAAATGACCTATGAGCAGCACCAATGATCCTGATATAAAGAAAAGTTATTTGATTCAAGCTGACAGTGAAAACAAGGACTAAACAGAACATTTCAGATTTGCTCTTATATTCTTCATTTACAAAAATAAGACTCAGCAGCTTGGAGAATGATTCAGGGCCTGATTTCACTAAGCTACTCCACAGCGAGTAGCACACTATTTTATGAAAGGCACACAGGAGTCTTAGAAGAAGAAACTGCAACTCCATAGGAGTAAGGACAGTAGGAACTGGGCTGTGATGATCACTGTAACCACCGCTCTTGTCTTCATTGAAATGATCCTCTTTGGCTG
The DNA here is from genome assembly GCA_013389945.1 of Fregata magnificens. NCBI lineage: Eukaryota > Metazoa > Chordata > Aves > Suliformes > Fregatidae > Fregata > Fregata magnificens. The sequence goes on along the minus strand of WAAD01041839.1, from coordinate 194,529 downwards.
TAACATGCATATGAAACGTTTAACAACAAATACGGAGAAAACAGCTGATTACTACCACTTTACTCATGCTTATGCTGTACAACCTATCAATTACCTTGATCAAGTCAATATCATTCCCAATTTAGAAAAAGACAACTTTGCAGATCAGGAAATAAGTGAACAGGAAGCTTCACAGGAAGGCAGAGGGATCACTGAAATAGACAAGCAAGCTCATCACATCTCCACAGTCTACTAGAGAAAAATCTCTTTGCCAAAGCCCTAAAGAAGACATACCACAAAACTTTGTGTTCTGTGGCTCATTTAAATTACATCCAAAAAAAAAACCTCAATTCAATCCATTAATGATCTGCCAAGTCAAATTTTCAGTACACGATTCTACCCAGTCAAATTATTCTGGTTCAGCCAGAGCCTTCCCCAGAACTTCCGAGAACTATAACCATTTAGGTGAACACCCCTCTAGGAACATTTAGACTCATGTATAGCATCCTCATACCTGGTCATAACACCTCTGGAGATTACAGGATGGAGTTTCAACAGCAGTTCCCAAGTTATTCCATAGTATTACAAGAGGAATCATAAACATAACAGAAATTTGGTCACCAAAACCCACTCATACATATTCATAAATACAAAGTTATGGGCAAAACAACTTTGAGACCTAAGCAATCCTGCAACCCAAAGTGGATTCCAAGAATAGAATGAGGGGAACTGATTATCCATGGCATTTCTTAGGTGCTTTGTTCGCATGCTTTTAACTTAAACATTTAAGTTGGGAAATAGACACAACACGGGATTCAAGACACCCTGGCAGGGATCTTTCTTTGACACACTTGGCTTTATCAGTTTAATATGCAACACATATTCAAATAAAAGAGAAGCACCATGCTTTAAGTCAGTAAGCACTTCATCTAATAACTATTTTCTGCCTCAAAAATCACATAATCTCAGTTTCCACACACACAAAGAATGCCTTAATTTTATATTCCACATAACATGCTGGTGGCAAATTTCAAAACCACGAAGCTTCCCTGCATCTTCACCACTAGACAACTGTAATGGCTACGTTTACTGCACCTTCTGCTTGCATCATTAACCTCCTGATCTAGAGAGCTCTTTAAGACCTTATTAATTTTATTGTCTTTCCTGATACACACCAAGTACCCAAATTTTATTTGGAGAGCTTAGATGAGGGATCTACTCCAAGAGTGTACTACCATGAGTTTGGAATTAGCACTTTTGACCCATCTGCATGTTTCCTTCCCCTAATACCACATGACAGGCACACAGACGAAAGGCAAGTTAGACTATCAGATCAAATACCCAGCGTTTCATCTGAAAACAGACTGCTGCTTGAAGTACAGCAGCCCTCTGAGCACTTACTCCTCCCTTTTCATCACCTGTCCCCCCCACTCCTCCTCCAAAACTCATCCTGTCCTTAAGCATTACCCGGTCCTTCATCCTCCAGCTCTGAGCCAAAGACTTGGAGCCTTCGATCTTCTCGCAATGCCTTTTCTTCATAAAGGCCAGAGGCAAGTTCCAGTCAGTCAGGTCAGACTCATCCTCCTCCCCAAGCCCCAGAAGAGGCGACTGCAGCATCTCAGACTCCATCAGAGGGGACGTGCCAGGCAACAAGTGAGCAGCAGTCTCCAGCCCAGCACGCAGCGGGGGCCGAGGGATCGCTCCGGCGGGTGGAGGCGCGGACGCGGGCTGGCGTGGGGGAGGACGGGGCAAGGGCAGAGGGAGGCTCCTCTCCCAGGTGTGCAGGTAAGGGCGAGCCCGGGGGAAGCAGCGCCTTCCAACTGGCGACTCTCCTCCGCCGCCCGCAGACAGCAGCCCCGTCCGGGGTCCGAGGAAGGCGGCGCCTCCCGGCCCCACGGAGGGCCGAGGTGCCGGTGGGGACCGGGCCCCGGGCCTCCACTCGCGCCTCTA
>WAAD01041839.1:177657-192578 GCA_013389945.1 Fregata magnificens | reverse complement strand
CGGGCCGCCGCGGTCCAGCCGCGGTTACCATGGTTACAGCGCGGCCTGTCCGGGGCCTAGCGCGGGCCGGGCGACCCCGGGAGCCTTCCCGGAGTCCTCCCCGGGAGCCGCAGGGCTTAAAACAGGCTGCCCTCCTCCGAGCGGGCGGGGACCGCCCGGGTGAAGGTCCTCGGCTCGCCCGGCCCTTCCCCTGCCGTGCGCGGCCTCAAGATGTCGGCGGTGCGCAGGGACAGCCCGTGCAGGAGGGCCCGGGATGGGGGGGGCACCACAGACTGGGCAGGTTTGGGCCTGCATGTGGGGAAAAGGCGTTTCAAGGGCAGAACAGGCACCCGCGGGGATCCCAGCCCAAGTGCGCCTGAGAGGCTGCTCGGGTCGGAGGGCGAGGGGCTGAGCCGCAGCAGGAGCACCGGGGGGGCGGCGGGTTTGTCTGTGCCGAGCTGGGGGCTGAAAGTCCTGCACACGGGGACCAAAAGGGCAAGATTTCGTCCATGCCATCTGCTCCTTGTTTAACTGCCCCGCCAAGCTGCGCGTCCACCACGGGCTTCTTCACTGGGAGCTGTACGATGCGGTGTCCTTGTTTCCTCCAGGGATTTTCCCTCCTGCAACGCTGAAGGGACAAGTTCATTGATTACCTTTGGGGTGCCAAAAAATGAATACACAAAAAAAAATCAACGTGACTTTGGTTTCCATCACTTAAAGCAGCGGCAAGACTGACTGCATGACGTACCGAGCCTTCCAGACCACCCTGCCCTACAATTACAGTTCTGATGATCTTCATCTTAAACAGAGATAAAAAGAAATCTGTGATGTCAAGCTCCTGGCTCTGAGCAGCACGTGCATTGCAGTGGTGTGTCCCGGTTTCCCCAAATGCGCCCTGCCGCGGCACAGACACAGGTACTAGTCTCATAGTGCCAGTTCTTGGACCTTACTTCACTTTCAGTTGTGTGGTCATTTATACTGGGGCAAAAGAGCAGAGGAGTGGTGAAACCGGACAATATTCTGCAGCAGAATTATGTCTGATTTATGTTCACTCTATATATGAGGAAAAGCAAATGTATTGTTTCAGGAATATATTCTCTTTGCTATCAAATAAACTGAAGGTTAATGAATAACAAATATTGCTCCTACTGAACTTCCTCAGAGTGTTTGCTCTTAGCAGTAATCAAGTCCAACTGCATTCATATTTGTAATACTTTAAACGTGTAAAAATTATTTCAAAGTAGAAATCAAAGAGTACATGTATAATTTGATTTATAGAATAATATTAATTTTCATTAATATTTTCAGTGTGTCTATATTCATGGAATATTTTAAATGCAAAGACCTTTCTCTACAATAGATTGGAAAATAATGTTTCTTGGAGGCTCTGGGGTGGCCAACATTTGTTTTTGCTCTTTTGATTTACTGACTGAGCTGATTCATTGCTTTATGGGTGCTTTATGCTGATGGCTGATCATAACTACATGATTGTTACTGAAATGAATTGCCGTGGCATGGAAAGCACTTATGGTTGTCTTTCTGCTAACCTTTAATGATTTCCTCGTACCAACGGCAGCTACACAAAATGGGAGTAACAATCCCAACACACCACCTGAAAAAATTACAGCCACTGGAGCGCCCAGAGCAGCTAATCCAGCGCCGCAGCTGCACAGATGGACCCTCGTGCTGGGCAGCGCAGGTCGCTAATCCCAGCTCCGGACAGCTTTAGGGAGCGTGTGCCGGAGCCAGTGCCTGCCCCACCAGAACATGCTGCTGTGCAGCCTCGGGAGCTGCCACTGAAAATACCTCTGAAGGACACAGCTGCCAGAGAGCACAAATCTGCCTCGCTTCCCATACGCACAGCTTTAAAACGGTGATTATTTGAGATAAGGACCGTGTGTTTTCACGGTCGGCCAGGAGGAGTCCACGGCCTGTGCTGGAAGAGCCGTGTGTTCCCTCATCCCCCGCACAGCCACGTCCTTCCCCTTTATTTCAGGGACTTCTCTGAAACGCTGCCCGGCTCCCCTGAGGCTCTCAGTGCTCCCAGTGCTTTCATCCCATCCACGCCAGCATCTTTGCTCAGTTCCACCTAAGAGGGGCTCTAGGGGGAAGGGGATGGGGAAGGTGACAGGAGGAGGACTCCTCAGAGCAGAGCCAAAGTGATGGCTTGGCTGTCGGGATAAGAATCAGATGGCGCGAGCAGGCTGTCGGCAGACTTCACACACAGCTCTGAAAGCATCAGCTCTGACCTGCAATGCTCCCATTATCCCAGACATGCACTTGCCGGGAGGACCTCAGTCTAGACCTGCAGCTCTCCATTTCACTGTTCCCGTTGTGGATCCACCCTGTCCGGTTTAATTGCATCCCTTCTTGTCACTGCTGGCCAGGATTCCATGTGCTGCCAGCTTCTCCATACTGAAGGCAGTATATGATGAGGCATGTCGCTGCCATCAGGACCTCCCATTTCCTTGCAGGGTGAGCCCTCTGGCCCCATATTCTGAGCAGAACAGCAGATGAAACGGACAGATTACAATTATTCTTGCCTTGGAATAATGGGCTGATAAAAGGTCCCTACATGCAAGCGGTTCTTTATACTGGCAGGATAAAGAAGTGCAGACTGCTGGCTTAGCAGCCCTTTATGTTCACGCTGTACTTGATCAAGCTGTATACACAACTTCCCACAGAAGAATAAAACCAGAGATGCTTATGGGGATGCCCGTGGACGCAGATGCTCATAGCACCTGCTTCAGGCTGCGTGACCAGTCCCCGTGCTCTGCAGCAAAGAGCTCAGGGCCAGTTCCCACGCTGGTAATGGGGCTACACGCACAGGCTCTTCTCACAGTTGTTAAAACAAATATTCCTCCAGTCTTTGTGTGATGATTCAGGATGGAGCCCTTGCTACCTCCAAGGATTTGGGTTGCATTGTTGGAACATTGCAGAAGAGCCAAACAAGAGGAACACCAGAAAGGCTGGCCGCTTGAAAAATAGGGGGACCTCATGGGCTCCTTATGACCTTTCTAAGGCTGCTCTGCCATTTCTACAGGTGATAAAACACCATAAGAGTCTGCAGTCAGGAAATACTGCCTGCACAGGCAGCGACTCGGCCAGGAGTGGGCTGAGGCAGGGCATGATCAGCGTGTGCGTACGCACCTACGACAGAGCGGTACTGCACTGCCCCAAAGCAGCTATGACCGCAGGGTGGGGGGTCCCACCACCCCCAGGCCACGGGGTGACTTACTGCTTCCCCCAGCCGGCACAGCGCAGGGCGTGGGGACCAGCACAGCAGAGCACCCGTAACCTCAGCAAAGGGGGGGCTGCTCTCGTGACCGTTTCTGAGACCTGGCTGGGATGACATAATCTATGTGCTGAATACATGTTATTTTTTAATGCATGATGAAAAGGGCATAACATTTAGTTTTAGCAAATCTGTGATTGGGAATTTGTGAACTGACCAGAGCCAGTAAATATCAAATGAAAAAATTTATCTGCACTTTATCAGATCTCTGAATAAGCCTCGCAAATATCCTTTTCTAAAGGACACATGCTGCAGGTCAGTGGGGATCAGTCTCCATTTGAATTCCTAATTTTGCAAGTTTTGATGGAAACCAAAATGAATTGATTTGTTCAAAAGTAGCACTGCCAAGCACTTGGCCCCGATGGCATCTGCTCTCTGCTAACGAAAATCTTCAGGATGGTGGTCATGGGCTCTCCGATCATTTGCAGCTATACGCTTTGATCAAAGCAACTCACCTTATTTCAGTCTCCATAGGGCAAGAACCAAAGGGAGACATAAATAATCTTCCATTTATATCTCCATAAAAATTACTTGTTAGAAGTGATGCTGTTCCCTGGACTTCTTTCATTTCACTCCATAGTCCAGTGTCGGGTCCTGGTTTCTTTCATGACAGGGAAAATTCTGTAGCTTTTACTCAGGCAAAATGTTTCTCAACATCAATAGGCCATAGCAAGCCCCATGCCACTAGAGTACGAAATCTAGGCTATGTATGTGCTTCTCCTGCTGGGCTTGTGTGGGTGTTCTTAATTTTCTGATTTATTTATTTGTAATGTTTAGTTCATATTTCTACAGTATCACAGACTCTTAAGACCTCCAATGATGGAGACTACATAACTTCTCCAGGCAATGTGCCCTTGACAGCTAATTTCCATCTTAAAATTAAAGCAGGTACTTCATTCATACCCTCAGCGGGCAGAGAAAACAGCTTATTTCTCCATACTGAAGTGAAACTAAATCTTTTCAGATGTCTCCAGTTTGTCCAAACCTTTCTTAATTCCAGTCTCATCCTCTGACATGCTCTAGGCACACTCAGCTTTAGTCTGAAAATCTAGTAAGCATGCTTCCTAATCACTCATCCAAGTCAGCAGTGGAAGTTACCAAGGCAGCTCCCAGCCCCAGATGGATCTCTAGAATACCCTGCTACTTCCATGTTGACAGGGGCCCTTGATAAGTCATAACAACATCCAACTTGCTGTAATTTCATCTAGACCACATTTGCCAGACCACTGCATGTGTCACATGATTTTTATGTGTTAGCCAGGAAGGTGTGTGTGTCTAAGCGAGGCATCTGGGCTTCTGTTAGAGTTGATAAAGATCTAGTCAAGTCAGTCAATAGAGCTTAGCAGTGCAATTCATCTGAAAAAACGCAGGGTGAAGTGAGCTGTGTCCTAAACTTGGCTGGCTGTATTGACTAGGTCTCTGCCTGCCTAACAAGGAAAACATGACTATGCTCAGTCTGGAATGCCAATTATGTTTTAGTGCTCTGAAAATACGACTGGGAGTCCCACGATCAAATGCCCGGTTAATTTATTCTCCTATGCATTTCAGCACCAAGGAAGCTCTTATTGCGAGTGCAGGGAGATGCTCCAGCTCCTGCTCCCTTTGAAGGTACTTTAGCTCGTTTGTATTTGTTTATTGCACTCCCACATCTGCCTGCCTGCAGGCTGAATTTTTCCCTTTGAATTCTTTGTGGCACTTACTGCCTAGCTGGCTTTGCATCCCCCTAAAACACACACACACTTGTGCTTGTAGGCAGAACTTCACCTACTGTACTTCATGTTGGGAGCTCACTGTGTTTCAGATCACTGTGTTTCAATCCTAGTTTTATCTTCTATAAAGCTGAGCTCTGGTTTAGCAAATCTGTTCTCGATTAAAGTGGCATTGTAAAACCCTTGTTCCTAGGGAACCTAGGGAGTGGAAACACCTTGTCAAGTAAGGCACATTAAGTGATGTCCTAAAAACCAAAATGCAGAAGGATTATCTTCCAGAAACACACTTGGACAAATTCTTTCACCTGTCACTCTTTTTAATGAAAAATTTTCCTATCTCAGTCTCTGTCAGTGTCCTTTGTTCTGCCTTATTCAGCCAGCTAATTCTAATTCCACTCTTGGGCAGGAAGAAAGAAAGGTATGGAAAGAAGAACGTTATTCATAAATATCAAGAGAGATTTTATCTTTAATTTTCATTAGTCAAATTCACAGGTCACCAAATGAGTCGAAGTCAGATGCAAAGGTCTGTGCCCTTAGCCAAAGGGCTACCTTTCATACGGCTTTAAGAGTAGGTATTTGTCTATATGCTTACGCATGCGAACACATACTGTCCCCATACACAGCCTCTCAGACAAGCATTATTTTTACAGCCATGGCTGGGGTTGTTTTAGGCATTTAGGGGCTAACAACAAGGTTTGTTTTAACACTTCAGTCAGGGGAGCTTTATCTCCTAAAGACAGCAGGTAAAATATTTATTAGGAAGAATATCTATTTTTAACTAAGTATGATTTCAGTTCTATTATTTATGCATGTAGAGCACATAGACTTCCGCGTTTGTCTCCTTGCAGTAAATGTGAATTGAAGACTTGAGGCTGGAAACGGGAATTGGAGCCTGGGGAGGAAGGGATCGGGAGGCAGGTGAGAAGGGGGTGGTAGGTGTTATGTGCCAAATCCAATAGACATCAAAAAATGATTCATAAAATTGATTCTCCATCTCGTAGAAGGATCCCAGTGACCTCCCTCTGTGAGAAACAGAACCGACGAGTCTATTCCTAGCCCTGCCACACTCTTCCCAACTTGCTTCCTTTAAATACACATGGGCGGGGAGACGCACACTCGTACAGGCACTGCCCCAGCGCTGCTGAGAAGAAGCAGTTGTAGCATTAAACCTGTCAGATTGGGCTTAACAGAGCACCTGTCTGACTGCCTGCCAAAGGTGCTCTAGTACAAAATACCATCTCGTGAGTAACTGCTGCTGCAACTTCTGCTTTTCAAGCAGTTCACCTACAGCACAGGGACCGGGGCAGGGTCTAGGAGGAACAGAAAATCTGAGGCTTTCCCCTGCCCAGATAAGAGCTAGCTTGAGAAGACTGAGGACAGAAGATGAATCAAACCTGAAGCAGAGGAAACCACTATAGGGCCGCTGCGTCTTTTCCCAACTCATTTTGCTCCCAGAGAGGGGAATACACATCCATACGGATGCAGTCACGCTGCCCCACAGTTTCTGCAGAGCAGCCACCTCTCTACCCTGTAAGAAAAACACAAGTGTCCCTCTGAAAATCCTTTGCATTTGAGTATCTTGTGGCTGACACAGGGGAAACCAGCAGCCACTTTATTCTAGGAGATGCAGATGGGACTTAGAGAGGGCTGAGGATCATGGCCAGAGCACTTCACATGTCAGTTGTTCTTAAGTGCACACACTCAGACTGCCTTAAAATTATGGGAGACATAAAATGGGTGCAAAGCTGTGTCTTAGTCAGGGGCTCTCCATTAGGAATGTGACAGGGATTATTCTTCTCATGCTGAAAAGGCCAGAATAAATACTAGGTCAAAAATCTCTCCTTGCCCTTTTAGTGGAAGAAATGCTTTGCCACCAGGGGGATTTTTTGTCACCAAGGAAAAGGAGAGAGAGAAAGAAGAGGTGATGCAGCAGTTCAAAGCAGAAAATCTGGGACTTCTAGCTTTTCTCTTTGCCACCACTGAACTATAAAAGGCCAAGTTTCTTGACAAATCAGTAGCTGTAGAGTTTAGTTAATGAGTGTATTTGACATCCTTGGATACAAGGTAGTAAAGAAGTTAGACGTAATTTAGACTGTGAAGCAACAGCTGCATTTCACCCCAAAGGTGGCTTTAGTTCACCAACAAATGTAAAGATTTCTGTGTTCCTGCTTGCACAGGGGAGACTTAAATGACCACTCCGAAGACTGACAAAAATTGGTTGCTTAATGGAGATGTTTTTCTCATAAAGCCTGAGTGAACTCAATACGTTTGGGGATACGATAAATTAGATAGTTTGTAGAAGCCGTTAATAGAGTTCTCAAACCACTTCGCTATCCATCTCAATGAAAGGTGTTATATAAACGTAAGCTCATTTGTTATCATTATCTCCCTTTGTCTCTTTGCAATCTGGATAATTTGCTAGGTTATCAGGCTATGTGTGTTTAAAAACACGTGACAGATGTCACCTCAGCAGACATTCACTGGTTTTCTCGTTATTAAGAGCAGAAATGTTTCCTTAAACACTCTGTAGCTATTATAGATCAGTATCAGCTCTGACTCAGCGACAAAACCACCCCAGTGCACTAGAAATAGAAGCCAGTGAACTCTGCTGGCTCCTTCTGAGCCTGCCAAAAGCATTCAGACCAAATGTCTGTTTTCTGGTGTATCTTTTTGCAGTTACCTTGCCAAGCACACCTTCCCATGGAGGGCAGGTGGGACTTGACATTCCCTTTAACCAGAGCTGAACTGGCTAATAAGAAGTAATTCAGCATTTTACAGGAAGTTCTCATACTGTCTTCTTTTGGGGCTTGGGAATGTGAAAGTTATTTCATGGAGCAGCCTTTGGAAATGCCTGCACAATGAGGCAGAGATTGCTTCAGAATCAGAACCACCATGGTTTGCTTTTATGATGTGCAATAAAAGAGGTAACAACCAAGAGACTTGGATCCAATCAAAAGAAACCTTGAATGGAAAAATACAGCCTGGGTTGGCCCGTGTAGTGTTAACCACTAACATTGTTTTAGATGGAGAAAACCAAAAATCTCTTCTTACACCTAGGAAATGTAATTATCCATAGAATCAGCCTGTTTCTCTAGTTCTCTTTTTACCATTCCCATGAAATACATCAGTCGAAACCTTTTCCTTATGCCTAGCATATTTCAAACTCAAATTCCTGATAGAAAGTGACACAGTGATCAACGTCTATTTTCTAAGTCTTGGTGGGTTTCATGGCTGATATGCTAGCTGCTGAAATTCAGCAGGTTTCTAAGAAATTATGTGACTAGTCTTATTACAATTAATGGAAGTGAGATGAACATATACACAAACTTCTCTTCCTGTCATTTACACTGGGGAGCATCCATACAGCTGGAAAGTAACGCCTTTTCTACATGGTAAAATAAGCACTACATAAAGTGTCAATTTATAGTACACTAATGACTTCCCATTAAACTGCTGATTGAACAGTTAGGATGTGGCAAGCATGAGAAGCTTACTCCACTTCCAAAGACCATGCCAAGAGTTTCTGTCCTTGGAAGCAGTGCAGCATAGCTAGCATATTCTGGATTCAGCATTTAATTTACTTTGCATTTCCCGTGCAGAAAAGCCCTAAGAAGTAACAGCATAAGGCAATCAGCCCCACAGACCACATGCTGACAACATTATTATTATTATGCACAAGTAAAGCAGGGCAGTGCTGATGTTCTTAAGTTTGGATGGCATTGCAATTCTAGAAGTGCAAAATGCTGTTACAAATAATAAAAGAAATGTGCATCGCTCCAGGTGTGGAGGTGCCCAGAGTTTTGCAAGTCCAACTTTCACCTCTGAAAGAGACTGTGTTTCAGGGCTTCCACTGCCATCCCAGTCCTTGTTCAGAACCGGTTAGGAAGGCCCTCCGCTGGGCTCCTCCCATTCCTTGCATCTTCAGCTCAAGAAGTGCCAGCCAAAATGTCTCCAGCTTCACTTACTGCCTGGAAGCAGCTTCTATGTCATTCCAGTTACACATACTATCTCTGCAGCTTCTTAAGCCTCAAATCTTGAAAAGGAATCAATAACATATCCAGCCCTAATGGCATCCTTGCCAGCAAAGAATCTTCAATGTCGTAAGAGCTCCTTTCCACCACTAAAAGCTACCCTTTAGGTAAGGGTCAGCCCTCACAGCACGCAAATGCAATGAATTCCTATTGCATTATAGCATTTTTATCTATCCTGTCTTTAAAACCTTGCTGTGTTTTAACTCCGCACCCTCATGAGCACAAACACAAATTGACTTTGGCACAGACAATCAGATCTCTCACCCACCACGAAGGACCAGAGCGTTCCTCCCTCTGGGGGAGCTCTGCCTCTCTGAGACCTCACCATCTCTGCTCCAGCTTCTCCCTGTTTGGGAGCAGGTGCCAACGCAGAGCTCCCAGCTCCCTGATCCAGGGCTTGCATCTATACCTGCGTTTGCACACATATCTGCCCGACACAGACTAGTGTCCGTCTGCCTTGTATGCAATTGGAACTCCCTCCAGACTTGTCCTGCCGTACATCCATCCTCCCTTCCACTCCATCCCAAAGGTGTGCATGCAGGCATGCCCAGCCTCCACATACATTAGCATAATTGAGCAGAGAGCGTGGGAGAAAGAGAGCAAGAGACTGTGCAAAATAATAAATAATCACGGAAAAAACTAGGGCACCAACAGCTTCGCTGGCTTTTGATGTTTCCCTCTCATCCTGCCCTGCCTTTTCTCCTGTGAAAAGGGAACACTGCAAGGTGGGAAGAACCCCCAGAGCAACAGGGACACAGGGCTGTTTCTGTTCAGAAGCGCTAGCAGGATTACAGATAAATATTGAAGCTATCAAAGAAGCTTAAGGGATTTAGGAACCCACTCCCCATTATTATCCTCTCCGGGGGGAGGGGAAGCGATCTTTTGCAGAGACCTACAGCAAACGCCAGGACTGTGCTGACTTCTGAAACACGCCGCTCTCGTTACAAATTTCCCTCCTTTGTCGGACCGGGGGAAAAAAATGACAAATGTGGTTTTTATAATAAATAGAGTCACAGTTTGTCACTTGTGGGTGCTTCAGTGAGAGGCCAGCCTCTGTGCAGACCACACGGACAGCACTGTGCTCCCGGACGGGACCTTCCCTGCGTTAGACCCAGGCTGTGGGCAGGAGCAGCAGGTCCAGTCCCACCGCCTGGGCAGGCTGGGGAGGTCCATGTCCTGCTGAGGAACTCGGATCCATCATGCAGCCCGCATCCAGCTTTCTCTTACAGCTGGTAAATCCTGAGAAAGCTGAAAAATTACTTGAGGGATGGTCTGGAAGGAAAAGCTGTTGGTTCTTCTGGTGTGTGTGTGTGCAGATAGGGGTGGAAATTACTGTACAAATCAATTCCGAAACTGAGAGGCGGATGTGGGATGTTTTAAACCTGCCTCCATTCAAATCTGCTGCTGAAGCGTCACAACAAAACTTCATTAACAAAACATGATACCGGGCCCTATTCCTCCTCCCGCCTCCCAGTTCCTGCTGTAGGACAACTTCACTGACGGTAAGGAGATTTTTAATTTGCACCAGCGTAAGACAGTGGAGAAGGATGTCGGTGATCTCTACAAAGGCATTAGCATCCTCTCCTCTGGGACTCCTGGGCCTACAGCTAATTCCCCAGGAGCCTGCACAAGTTACAGACCAGCTCCTGTGTACAGCCCCAGGGCACAGCACGTATTTCTCTCTCGTTCTGCACTCCTCAGAAGTTACCACCTTCTTCCTGCATAAACTAAGCCCAGATCGGTGTGTGCGGCTGGAGTGGGGTGCACTGAGACTGGGGTAAGGCCTTTTTTGTGCTCACATGTGGCTGCTAACCAGAGACACAGGTTAATGCTCAATTCTATACTCAAAAAAAGCATCTCACAGCTGGCAGGAACCCAACAGGACACCATATAGCCAGACGCCAAGTCCGAGCTCCCTCCCTCTCTTGGTCCGGCCCGTTGGATTCCTGTATGGGGAGTTATCACCACGGTACGGAGCCCCTTCTGCAGCTCTCCCTGCAATTTCAGCTAATGCAAGATGAGTCCTCAAGCAGCCAAAATGGTTTCTCTGCTACACTTTTAAGGGCATGCTGCAGTTTTAAACCACAAATTAAATTTTTAATGAAACTTCATAACTGTTGTACCCAAATGTAATGTAATATTGATAGGAACTGTGCATCCAGCTAGCATGAGATTGCCCTAGAAAGCTTTTTAGGATGTTATGCAATATATAGCTAAATTAATTATTTGTAATGAAAGGATCTGTGTCCCTATAGCATCACTGAGACCTACTAGTACAAAGAACACGCTCCTCATTCTTACTGGATGTAAATGTCAGGCAATTTAGAAGGAAACCGACTTTTGAGATGGGAACAATGAAAGAAAGGAGGAAAAAAGGGGAGAGACTGAATGTGTGTGTGAGAGAGAGAGAGGGCGAGAAACAGAGAGGGAGAGATCTGCAAAGAAAGACTGCAGCAAAATGCAGCAAATTTCCAAACTCCAGTCCAAAGTGTTTGTCTGTTACAGAAGGGAATACTCTACCTTTCAGACACTGTATTTGTACTAGCTACACACCATGCTCAAGCTGTTCTAACGACAGCTGTAGATTTTAGAAGGCGTAAAAAATAGATTTTGCATATACACTATTCTGCAAAGTTAACCATGGAGCAGCTCAGAGATGTGTGCTGGTTTCATGCGTCTTGTCTGGCTGCACAGGGCAAAGGGCTTTGGAAAGGGTCCTGCTCCCTCCACATGTGGGCTCCGCATAGACAGTGGTGCTGTAGTGTGACCAGAGATCCTGTCCTTGCTCTAGTATCCCTGAGAACAAGCCCTTATGTTAAAACCCCGCCAACAAAACAGCCTCATAACCACTGCCACGTCCTGCTTTAAGCATGTTGGGGATGGGGGTGCACAGCCAGGGGCTGGAGTGGACGATCCCTCCGGGAACCTCAGAGACAACACGGGCACAACCAGCAGCTCAGCTGTGCCCCAGCTAGATGCACAAACAAAAGGAGCTGGGTTTCTCGCTCGGTGAAGTCTACCCATTACTATTTCCCATCGCAAAGCTGTCTCCATCCCATAATGGATCATATTGTTCCCACTCCGCAGAGGAGACTTAAATGCGGAATCAGCATTACCCCACAGGAGATGTTTTATGTACAGCAGGCTGCACAAACAGGAGAGAAAGCTTCCACTCCCTGCTCCCTAGGGCTCCAGCTCCTGGGATTAAAGAGATTTGTCCACTTAAAAAAATGTCCTTTATGCATTTGTAACTCTGCTGTTCTCACACAAAGGTTAGCGTTGAACAGATCGAATATTTACATACCTCACCTCTGCACTGGACAACTGGCTGTGGCAGAGGGCACTGGGCAGCCAGGCCTTCTGGTCCCTGGAGGGAGCACCCCGGACTGTCCGAAATGATATTCGTCCATCACAAATACAAATGTGCCTGCTGGCTCCTGTTCAGAACTAAATCATCTCCAAGGGTCCTTGATAGCTGCGCTCAGCTCTTTTCAGCTACAGAGCGGTAAATCAGCTAGCTACAGAGAGCGCTTTGGAAGAGGCAAGAGAAGAGTTAAAAATAATAGGGGCTCCATTATTCCATTATACCCATGCAGCTCCTAAATCTGCAAAAGCAATAACGGATCCTACTGCATGATTCAGTGATTTGGGGAAAGCTGAAATCTTGATCATATTTTCTAGTTCTTTCTTTGCATTGGAGACATGGGGGTTATTTTGCTTATCTATTGTAGTGCAGCTTTGTTGTTTTTTCCTATCTAGGTATTTATACGGTCTCCATCACCATAGTATCGGAGTGTTTGTTTTATTGCACCTGTCACCTTGGTCTCATCTCAGCATAATGTACTGTGGATGACAAAAGATTCCTGGTTAAATTGGTTCAGTGACATGAACAGCTTTGTCAATACCATGCAGATGTTAACAGAAGTGGGTACCAATTCAGCTGCCTCTCAGACCAGTTCTACACTGGTGTAATTGTATTGCCTGCAGTAACATTATTTTTGGTTTGCGTTCCTGCCTGTGGCAGAAGAATTAGACCTGCAGTCTTTTCAGCCTTTTCCATAGCATCCCTTTTCTCAAAAAAAAAAAAAAAAAAAAGACAAAGCCAAAACAAAACAAAACAAAAACAACCCCAAAACCAAACCAGCACAGAAGGGAGACTGGTCTGCCCAGTAGAACACATCCTGCCTGTCCCCCTCCTTAATGCCTCTCTGCTCCATTCCTGTTGCACTGAAATGCTATACAGCACAGAGTGCAAACAGGAGGAAAAGTAACCAGGGCAATAAAGCCAGAAGTGAAGAACCTAGTGGAAATGCAGATTTTCCCCAGCATTTCCTGAAGGAAAGCACACAGCACCAGAGGTGAGCTCCTCACGGGTTTCAGAGGGCTCTGAACCGCTGTGCGGGGCAGGATCAGCGGTAAGAACCAGAAGCCTTAGGAAGGCTCCAAATAACAAATCTCTGCAGTCCCCGTAAGCACTGGGACAGGTTTGACGGAAGACAGCAACAAAAGCACTACAGGATCCTAGCGAAGGTGCAACGGAAGTGCTGAGCACTCTGGCACATCTCCATACTTGTTGGCCGCTTTTGTCCCAGCGCTGCCCTGGCTTCCCTGGGCTGGGCACCAACAGCCATACCCAGCCACGGCAGAGAATTAGGGGGGTTTTGCCAACCCTGCCATCCTCTTTCTGCTGTGCCTGATGACAACCCCAAGCCTCTGGGTTTGGCCATGAAATGCTGTTTTAACTGTGACCCGCAGAGCACTGCTGGGTGAGGAAAGGGGCCTCCCAAAGGCAGCTGAGATGCCTTTGAGAAGGAAACACTCTATACCAAGGTAGTGTGTCATAAAACTCTTGGGGCTAGATAAACACCTGCAACAGAAAAGGCATCGAACTGAGTCGCACAGTCACAGGTCTTGCTGTGAGCAGCTCGGTGTGCTCCAGCTCACGGAGAGGGCTCGTCAGGCCCACATCAGAGGGGAGACAGTGGTAGTGCTTCATCTTTTGCGGATCCATGGACTGAAAGCCTTTGTATTTTACTGACCCACTTCACTAATCAAAATGAATTGCTTCATATTTCACAGGATAACTTGGCTTTATGTAAATACTCCAGCCATATGGACTGCTGCAGTGCAGCTCGGGTAGAGCAGGCAGTGAACTGAGCTGAGAGGACCACATTCACCTGTGGTAAAATCAGAAGCACATTTCCCCAGGCAGTCTGCAAGCTAAACCTCTCAGCAGTTTAGGTATTTCCTAACACAACACAATACCATGGAGAGAAGACAAGGATAAAACCAACTGGTAGGAAAGCCTCAAGGATCGGGGGCTGCAGTGGCCAGGATGGTCCTGCTCGTGCTCAGGTGTCTTGGCCAAGGGAAGGTTATGAGGAACAACAGATGCAGGGAGAAGCCGCACGCTCGCTTCTCCAGAACTGAAGAGGAATCGGCCTTGGCTGAAGTGCTGAAGATGAGAAAAGTGGCAATTCTGATGGCCATGAACTATTTCCACCAAGGACAGATCCAAATATTACCTGGGGATTTTTTTTTCCTGATTAAAAAGGAAGATGAAAAGCAGCAATTGCTGTCCTATGTCCATAGCAGAGCTGTGCACCAACATTGCTTTGCTGCACTTTATTCCTGAGGACACGTAGCGATTGCTGGGTCTGTCCGTGCTCCAGCGGCACCCACCAGGGGCCAGCGGCCCTTCATCCTTCTGCCCTCCCGACTGCGAGCACTCGGCTTCGAGTCCGAGCGAGCTGCTGGAGGGCAGAGCCCCCGGCCCTGCCGGGGCGAGCATCGCCCTGCCCCACAGCCCACCCGTGTCCTCCCCACAGAGCGCCCTGGAGCCCAGGGGTGCCTGCGCGCTCCCCTGCCGTGGGGGCTGCCCCGTTCGGGGCGCTGCGAGTTTTGGGG
>WAAD01041839.1:138056-174509 GCA_013389945.1 Fregata magnificens | reverse complement strand
CCCTCCCGCCGGCCCCGCTCCCTGACCTGCCGCACTCAGGTACGTCCCCCCGGCCCCGCTGCCTGCAGCCCCCCGAGGCCTCCTACACGCCGTAGCTGGTGGAAAAAGAGCCTTTACCATCCCCTGGAAGTTTAGCTACCACTGAAAAGTCTGAAGCCTTTCTGCTTTTGATAATACACTATGTTGTTTCTCTTACTGTAAAGGGAAGTTTATTACCGTCAAAAAAAAAAAAGGTATTTTTATGAAGATTAAAAACCCATAGAATTAAGCAGTGCTCCCTGAGGAAAAAAAGTACTTTGTGATTCTGCAGGAAAAAAGAGAGATAAAGAAGTGTATTTTGAAATAATAGATGCATTTTGTATGGTTTCCTTTTCTAAACTCCTAGTTTGTACTACAGATTGCAGAAATCACCCCCAGCCCGCCCCACTGAGCCCCCGAGGGCTGCCCTGGGTGGCAGTGGAGGATGAG
Organism: Fregata magnificens; assembly: GCA_013389945.1. Lineage (NCBI taxonomy): Eukaryota > Metazoa > Chordata > Aves > Suliformes > Fregatidae > Fregata > Fregata magnificens. The sequence continues at coordinate 174,041 of WAAD01041839.1, read as the reverse complement.
GCAGAGAATTCACGCAGGGCTCCAGAGCCTCCCCGACCAACTCCAAAGATGCGGCAAAGAGACGTGCAGAGCAGAGCGGCCCGTACGGAGCCGGGCAAGGCCAAGGCCGCCCCTGGCCAGGAGCACAGAGCTGGCCCAGCCACCGCCGCTTCAGGGAACCAGCACCCAGCCGAAGAGCAGCACAGACAGCGACACGCACCCCTCCCAGAATGGAGATATCGTCATACGAACTGTGGCTCAGGGCAGCATATTTTAAACTGTGCTCTTTTTAAAAAAAAAAAAAAAAAAAAAAAAAAAAAAAGGTGAGTTAATTTAAGTTCCTCCTAAGAACCTGTTCACATCAGCAAAGCAACAAGCACAACCTGCTGAGAAGAACCAGACCACTGAAAAGGTTTAACCTACAGTCCCAGGTGCGTCGGATTTGCCAAAAAAATAAAAGGGTGTGATGTCAATACAATGTATATAGTGTATAGTAGGGGAGCAAATAAATGTATCTTAATTTGTCATTATTTTGCTAACCAAAGCTGTACATTTTTCCTATTACTTGCTCTCTGTCCCCTTTGGGTTTTGAATGGGTTGCGATATACTACGCATCCAATCCGCATCAGCAGTTCTGAAAATGCACTGTTTCTACTGATACTCATGCTTTTTCCATTTTATTGCCGAGATTACATGAATTGTTGACTTTATTTTTACACAATAAAGAGTGAAGAAAGACACTGAGTTCTCTTAAATGTGTCAGTTCCCTGAGCAGCCAGTGCTCGGGAGCTGATCTTTCTGCACAGGAAGGTTTTGCCTGCCTAAAGCAGGCTCCCCTCGGAGCCTGCTCAGGCACCCCCTGAGCCTCGGCCGTACCTGCCAGGTACCTGTAACATTACGCCACATCTTTCCCTGGTTTATGCAACACCATCATACAAACCGGTTTTTTTTTTTTTTTTTTTCCCCCCCAAGACGCAGGCTGGCAGCTTGGCTTTAACCGGCTGGCGATGACAGGGACAGTGACAGTGACACCCCCCAGCCCCTGGTGCCCGGTGCCCATCAGCTCTCTGCAGCAAACGTTCCTGGTGCAGGCACCGCTGGCAAACCCCACAGGACTCTGCAGCTCCTGCTCCCTCCCTGCAGGCAGGAGCTGTGCTTGGGGCATTTTGATTGTCCTTTGGGGAGCCAGGCTGGGCTCCGAGTGCAGTTCCTGGAAGGTGTCGCTCCAGAGGGCAAATCTGAGCGCAGGGGTGATGCCAGGGCACTTGGCTCGGAGGGTGGCGTGGCTAGAAGCCACCCGTGTGTCACAGGCACGGGGACTTGGCAGCGGAGGGCAGTGTGCACAGGGCTGCGCTTCACAGGGTGGCTTACACTGTTCCAAAGTAATTGCTACAATTCCCACTTGTTTCACATCTGCTGCAGAACAGACTTGCCAGATAAATTGCTTTTAGCATCAAAGATACAAGTAGGAAAACCACGATTTACTCCTTATAACCAGCCAGAAACAATTCCCCCCCCTCCTCCAATAACTCCCCCCATCCCATTGCAGCTGGGAATGGGAGCTATATGGGTCCAGTTCAGTACCGCTGCCCTGGGCACCATGCGGCCCTTGGTGACACCGGCAACTCCCCTTCCTTCCTCCGTAAGAGCAAGAACGCAGGGACACAGCCCAGAGGGACACAGCTGGCTTAACTCGGTAGAGCCCTCGCTGCTGCCACGCTTGTGGCCAGTGAGTCTCAGCTCCCGGGGGCTGGCGAGGGCCGTGGCGAGGGTCCCGCGGCCGCCTGTGCTGCATCTTCCCAAGCAACACCTACAGCCAACTGCAACCTCTGTAACGGCATCCCTGACCAGTCACCTGCCACCTCCCGTGTCTCCAGCTGCCAGAGAGCAGCCACCCCAGGGCCCCTCTCCTTCACCCAGCACCTGCCACCCTAATAAAGCCTGTTTTCCTTAGGAGGGTTTGCTCCTGTGACTGCTCCAGGTCCTTTTCAGGATATCTCAAGTCCTAACCATCACAATACAGCCAACAGCATACAGGGTGAGGGAGAGAGGGAGGACGCCTCAAGCCAAACTGCAGGTCTGAGGACCTGGCGTGTTTTCCTGTGCCACCAGCCACAGACAGAAGCAGAATTACAAGCACCAGGTACCCTTGTCAGGGGACGGTCAGCATCCGGAATCCTCCCGGGGCAAGAGGTAAAATGATACATCAAAACTGTTTTAGGGCAATTTACTGAGCCCCACAGGGGACAGCCTGAGAGTGTAACATGCCACTCATCAGTCACTCTTGCAGGTGATTAGAGAGGAGGCACAGATGGGCTGCCAAGGGAGCCTCAGCCAAGGCTCGTAGGTGGGCAGGATGGGGAGCAACACAGGCACAGGAATTAAAGCAGGGGCGCGATGCCAGAGAACACAGAAGCGGTGTTGAAGAGAACTGTGCAACCAAGAGTTTCCCCCTCCCCGACTCCCCAGATCCCCCCAGGTGTAGAAGTGATTTAGATCATCACCTTGACAGCCCTACAAAGGCATCAATATTGCAGAGATCCAGCCAGAAGCCCCACCACCACGCACGCCCCACTTCCCCAGGCAACTCCCCTCCCCAGCCCTCCAAGCAGAGCTCAGCCCTCTCCGGTGATGCAGATATCATCCCCTTCCCCCCTGCCCCTGAAAACCAGCTGCTCCAAGGACACACTGTTTGGTTTTGTGTCACTGGGAACAGCCTACATCTTTGCAAGGGGAATGCTATTTTTACCCAGGGAACGGGTGGCAGCTCCTGTATTGTTCTCAGCCACCGCCAGCCCACCGCGGCCCTGCCTCAGCTCCGAGCAGGGCCCTGCCCGCGGGGACAGCCGTCTTCTCAGTACACTCAGCCATCCCAGGCGCCAAGATAAAACTACAGTGCCCACCCGCTACCGCAGGAGAGGGAAATGATACTCTCAGCTGGAGGCTTGTGCTGCACTACAATTTAAACTGCAATAAAAAAAATTACACTAACAGGCATTTTTTTTTGTTCTGCTGGTAGCTGGAAAACATTGCAGCGATTAGAGCAGGGCTGTCTCGCTCCCCAAGGCGGGCGACAGCGGCACAACAGGGGCAGAGTGGGTGGAAGGCTGCGGGCGAGAGCAGGGTGGGATGTGGGTGACGGCTGAGGGGGCTGGAGCTGGAGGAGCCGACACTTCTGCATCAAGAAAGGGGTAACAAACCTCCCGGCTCATCACCTCCCGGGCTCCCCAAGGCTGTGAGGGGACCCTTGACCTGCCTCTCAGCCCCACAAAAACCTGTGGGTATTGAAGCCCCCATGCCTGCCCTCCTGCATACAGCCATTTCAGGCAGTGAGAAGAGGGGCAGAGCAGCCCCCGGGGCAGCTCAGCACACAGCAGCAGCTCCGGGCGTGCAACCCGCGTGTTCCAGAGCTGCTGCTGCTGCAGCAATGCCAGCTCCCGCGGCAGGCAGGGAGGGAGGGAGGATCCTGCAAGAGGAGATGAGCAGCACAGGCCCATCAATAAGACGCACCAATCCTGACACCTCACCCTGCAACCAGAAACTGCTGCTTTGGGCTGAAAGCTGTTTAGTGGCGCCAGCTCTGCCTCAGTGATGCTGGTGACAGCCAGCCTAGCATCCCCTGCAAGCGCAGGGATAAGGGAGAGCGTTACCCGCACCAGCGCTGAGTGCACTAAATCCAGGAGGCTTTTAGAGCAGCAGAGCAGATGGAGATCTTGGGCTGCATGAGGACAGGCCCCACGACTCGGGAGATGGCTCAGAAATATTGACAGGGGTGAGGGAGAGTTCTTAAGGGCAGGATACAGCTGGGATTTACAGCTCTGATCCGACTTCTCACCGGCAACTCACATGGAAGAGAAACTACTCTCGCATGCAGGCATTTTGCACCCCGTTGCCCATCCTTTTCTCCCCACTCCTCAGGCACAGGTCAGCTCCACCAAGGGCTTTCAAGAGGTGAGAGGAGGTGATGGGCTAGATGCAAAATTAAATCAGCTGCATTTTATAGCAAAACACCCATGAAAAACCAGAGAGACAGCATGTCCCGAGACGGCCTCTCCCACATCCCTCCCCTGCACAGGGCCCGGGGGCACGCACCCTTCTAGAGGGGAACAGCCGCCTGCAAGCACAGCTGTCTGCAGCCCTGGGTCCAGAAACATCCCAGAGCATCATTATTATGCAGTGCCAAAGGCGTGCTAGGCACTTAATAACATGCAGTTAGATTAATTAGTAGCGAGTGTGTCATGCCGTATGCCTGGCCTGTTCCGGCGTGCCGGGAGCACATGGCTCCATGAGACCTGGATTAAATATGCATGAGACACGGAGCAGGGAGCCTGTGTGCAGCGGGCAGAGTCCCCAGGAGCAGCGAGGGGGGCTCAGCTGCGAGCCTGGGCAAGGCTGTGTCAGGGAAATGACAGAAATGCTGCCACATGCCTACAGAAAACGCTCTTTGTCTTCATTTCACAAAAATTGGAGGTGATGGGGGAGGGTGGGGAAGAGAGGTGTACAGGCTGAAGCATCCTCTCCCTCCCCAGCACAGCCCCTGGATGGGGTTTGGAGCACTAGCATCATCCTTCCCAAGGCCAGGGAGCCCTGCAGCACTGGGGGCTCAAGCAGCAGCTCCAACCTGCACATAAACACCCCAAGCAACAAGCATGGGGCCAGGAGCTCAGCCGGTGCCGAGCACCACTGGGGCTGCTTGCAGAGGCTCCCTGCTGCAGCGGGGGCTGCCAAATGCTGGCCCGGGCTCCCCCAGGGACACGGCTCCAAGCGAGCGACTTGCAGGCTGCACCACAAGGCATGGGAGAAGGAAGAATGCGGCGAGGCAGGCAGCCAAATGCTGCACTTCAGGGCACCGGGTAGGGCTGGGAGGATTTCCCAACTTGGGGAGGGAAAGCATCGGTCCCCCCTGCCCCGGGGCCCCCTGCAGCGACAGGGTAGGAGGAGGAGCAGGGCCGCCAAGCCGCAGGGCACTCCAGGCTGCAGGTGCCATGGCCAAGCTGTGCCGCTGCTGCGGGAGCATGGGGACCGGCTGGGTCACCGCAGGTGGCTGGACTCGACCCCGGGCACAAAGTCAAGGCCAACAGACTGTTCCGGTCACAGGCGTGAGTCATGGCTGGTGACAGAGCATCCCTCAAATGCAGCTCAGGAGCCTTTGCTGGCAGAGAACTGTCTCCCCACACCTCCGCAGCACGGCTGCAGCACTGCCCAGGCATCCTTTCCAGGCACAGCCGAGGAAGGGGCTTCCTTGAGCCCTGCCTCCCCCAGGAAATCCAACCAGACCTGGCCAGGGCCCCGCTGAACCAGAGCCAGAGATGCCCTGGCTGGTCCCCGTGGGCAGGCATGGAGCACAGCTCCAGCCTATCCTTCCTGTGCCGCAGGGCTGGAGAAACATGAAATCTGGTTAGCACAGTGAGACAAGCCTCTGGCCAGACATCAGCTTTTCCCAGAACCTCACAGAGACTGTTCCTACAGCAAAAGTAATGAATCTGTAACGTGAAAAATCTCCCCTAAGACAACAGGTCTGAGACCTCCTGAGTGAGCCAGCCACAGCTCCCGGCACAGCCACGGCAGCTTAGACCTCAGCCAGGCTGCAAAAAATTCCCCAAGGTCTCCAAACACTTGGGCTCCGAGCTCCTGCTGATCTCTGCACTGCTGTAGCCACAGCCAGCACCACCCACACGGGGATCTCACACCAAACACCCCGGTCAACATCTGCCCAGTGGGACAGCACAGGACACCCCTTCCCCAGTATGTAGGTGCCTTCACTCAAATGGCACTGGAAGAGCAAACACCATTTCACACCGCTCAGCCACAGTTAAATTAAGAGCAGCAGCTGCCTGGAGCAGCGGGTGTCTCATGAGCACCAGCCCCTTTGCAGCCTGCTCACGGGGAAACTGGGTCAGTAGAGGCAAGGGAGAAGAGGAGCGGGAGCTCGCTCTGCTCCCCGGGCCCTGGGGGTACAGCGGGGCTTGCAGCAGGTGAGTCAATGGAGAAGGCTCCCTTTGGTAACCCAGATTCTGCAGTTTAATTAGGCTCCTGGTGGCTGCAGGATTTATTCAAACCTGTGAGGTGTCGAGGAGCCTTGGTGAGGGGCAGAGAGCCCTGCAGAGGTCCTGCACACCTCTGCAGCCTGTGGACCCCACGGCAGGTTTGAACACATCAGCCCAGAGCCCTTCTGTGGGATGCACTGGCTGGCCCCACCAGCCCTGCGCACCTCGCCCGCTCCCACCATGCCAGCACCCCCCTTAAACCAGAGCCCCCTCAGTCACAAGGGCAGCAAAAAGCCCCGGTGCTGCCACTTTCCATCTTTGCAAGGCCCAGCAGAGCCTCCTCCAGCAATGTGGGGACGAGGCGGTGCCAAGCACAACCCTGGGAGGGCGAGGCTGCGGGAGGCCACGCGTGGGGAGGTTTTGCTGCGTGAGCATCACTATGTCCCATGTGCTGGCACATGCACAGAGCTGGGACCATGCTGGACACAGGCCACGAGCCTGCTGCCTCCATCCTGCTGGGAGGCGGATCAGGCTGTCCCTGTGCTGCAGTCCAGCTGACGGAGCTGGGGAGATGCCTGGTGGGTAAATACCAGGAAAGGGCAGCGCTGTTGTCCTACAGTAATGGGTTAGCGGCAGCGCTCGGTATGGAAATGGTTTTGAGCAGCAGAGGGGAGCCAGCTGTGACCCCGGCAGCTCTGAGCGTGTGGCCGGCGGAGGCAGGATGGGCAAGGATGGAGCAGGGAGGTCAGGGAGGGCTGTTTGCACGGGCTAATTGAAACGGGGACACGGCGGCACCGCTCACCAAACAGACTGTCTCTGGAAGCTCGGGCTCTGCGGATACCCTGTGTGCTGGTGGCTGGCTCACTCGGAGGCAGGTACAGGAGGAAAAGTGGCTGAGCTACATCCATGCCAATGAGGCATCACCTTCCCTCAGCACCACTGGGTGCTGCCAGCCCTCCTGGCTCCTCCACAGCTCCTGGGCTGCTCGAGCACGCTGGGGCCAGCCCTGACGGCTCCCATGGCAGCACACGCTAGGGACTGGCTCAGCCGCCGGTGGCACTGCAAGGAAATGCCTCCCACTGGGTAACCTGGACCATCCCCATCCAACATAGACCTACCAGATTGCTGGTGGTCCAAAACCTGCATACACCTACCCCAGAGTCCCAAAGAGATGCAGGTTCACCTCCCAGCCATCAGCCTGTTTCTGTGCAGCCTTTCAATTAGTTAAATGATATATTTACCCTTCAGTCCTGTTGGCTGAAGACAAGTAAGTCTCCTTGTCCCCTAGCCCGTGATATTGGCAAACTCACATCACGAGGAGGAAAGGGTCTCTGCAGAGGGATGAGCTGCAGGCAGCCCCCATGCCCGGTGGAAGGATCAGTCCTTCACAGCAGCAGTTTTCTGCCTGCATTCCACCCCAAGGGTTAGTTTTAAAACAATTTTGGAATAATCCTGGTAATTCTGGATCTTTCCGAGCTGCTGCCTCCCTTGCTGCCCAGCTGCAGGAGGACAGCTCTGCTCTCCCAGGGGATCCTGCAAACGTCCCCTCTTACAAATTGCTTTTGGCCACGTATGTTACAACCCCACTGGTGCCACAGCCTGCAGGTCCGGGACCCCTCTGCAGCTGCAGTACGTATCCACTTTAAATGGCACTTTGCATCTCTCTGCTGAATGTTTCAGACCAAAGTTTGCTTTTTGCACCCTGCAGATCTCTCTGAAGTGACCCTTCCCCAGCCAGGGCTGACACCAGGCATCCCCCGGCAGTGGGGAGACTCCGTCCCAGCCACACCGAGGGCAGAGAGCTGCTGGCAAAGTGGGGCTGGCCTCGCCATCTCGCATTCTTAGAATATTTTTGCAACCTTTTCCCAGGCTCCTTCTCCTCTGATTTTCCCAGCTGCTGCTGAACACCACATTGACAGAGCTGAGCCCATTTCCCCCATCCTTTCCATCCATCCCTGATGGCTTACAGAGGGGCTGGGATCTCAGTGGGAGCCTCAGACTCCACCAAGGAGTTTTGGAGGATGCTGCTCTGGCTGGGGATCCCAGGAGGAATCCCAGCCCCATCCCAGGGGCATGAAGGGGAAGAACAATGGATTTCCCACTGGAGGATCCCCGACTAAGCACCGCTCCACCATGGGAGAAGCTGCCGGTGAGCGTGGAGCAGAAGGAAGAATGTATCTTCCAAAGCTGATTAAAAAAATAGATGCAGCATGTTGCTAATTATGCCGTGTAATTAGCATTTGTTTTCTGCTTAGCGGAAATCAGCAGGGAGTGAAGCTGAGCTGGACCCCAAGTATCTTGTTTGCCCCAGCCTGGGCACAGGAGGCTCATCCCATGGAGGCATGGGCCGCAGCTGGGTCACAGCCCAACCCTGTGCTGCCCTGGCACCCCCAGCCCCAGGTGGCAGAGGTCCCCACGCCACCCAGGGCTGTGGGTACTGGGGCAGCACAGTCCGGGGGTCCCCACACACCCTCTCCCACACTTAGCTCCCTGTCAGCCCATCTGCACCTAGGCTGTAAGCAACAGATGACAAGATCCACAGCGATGCTGGAAATTAGGTCAGTGATAGCCTGCAGCAGATTTTAACATTTATCATCCTGGCGAGGCTCGTATGCAAGTCAGAAATGCCACAGGACAGCTCCACACCAGTGGCCACCCTTGGCCCGGCTGGCGGAGAGCGAAGGAGGGGTGCAAAGGCCTGGATCACCTTGCAAGTCCCCCCCTGCCAGGGAGGGGAGAGGAGAGATGCAGGGCTCCATCAGACCGCTGACTCGGTGCTTGTGAAAGCCGGGGACCTGCAGCCTCCTCCCAGACATCCCCACACCCTCCTGCCCACCCAGCCTCTCACCCCCATACCCCGATAGGGTGGGCAAACCCCCAAGGGGACATAGCTGTGCTGATTTATTCCTTCTTAAGAGGGGAACAGAACCCTAACTCCCCAGCAGAGCCCAGAGCGACTGCACCCCGCACCCAGGCCCAGCTCACACCAGCCTTTTCTCTCCAGCCCCTGCAACGCCATCCTACACCCAGAGACCGGGCTGGTTTCTTGCACCGATGTTAGATTTGGGATGGTTTGTGCTCCACAATTGGCAACACTTTCTGCTTCTTCCCAGATCACGCATATGTTGGTACCATTAGCACATTAGCATTAGCATTCATGAGCTCTGTGGAGGCATCCAGGGAGAGGAGACCCCAGCACCAGCCTCCCCGGCACAGCGTGGCCTGCTCACGCCCAGCCCCAGGAGCCAGCTCTCACAGCTCATCCCAGGGGTGCCGAGCTGCCAGATCCCCAGGGACAGCCGGGGCTGCCTGGCTCACCTCTGGGCTCTCTCCAGCAGCAGCAGAGCTGTCTGGAGCCAGGTGTGCCCACAGCCCCTCTGCACTGTGCTTGGCCGCTCCGGCTGCAAGTCCTCAGCCCTGATGCTGCAGCCTCGACCCTTCCTCAGCCCCATCCACCTCGCAGAGCCGTTGCATACCCAACACCCAGGACCCTTCCCAAGGGCACCATCCCCCACACACTCCCACTGCAGCTCTGCCCTCCTTTACCCAACTGCTTGTGTGATTTAGGGAGCAGCTTTTGCATCCTCGTCTGCTTCCCTTGCTCCAGGCGCCGCAGCCGCACGGTCCAAGTGCAGCTTGGCAGATCCCAGGGAAGAAGGCAGGAGAACAGCAAGCGGTGTGGCAGGGGAAGGCTATTTTCAGCAAAATGAAATTTATCCACCTCCAGGCAGAAGGAGAGAGGAGGCTCCAGCTGGCTGCAGGGACAGCTTTGTAGACCAGCCTGGCTGTGGGGCTTCGACCCCCGGTACCCACCCCTGGGTTACGGAGGGAGACTCCACTCAGCGGGAACACCAGGAGAGGCTGTTATGTTATCCTCGAGGGACTGGGATTTCCCCAGCCCTGATGCTGCCCCATGGGTAGGGTAGAGCCTGGCTGCTGCCAGCGCTGCCCTGCCCCACTGCCTGCCCCCAAGGCTGTGGTGGCCGCGGTGGTGTCGGTCACAAGCACATCAGGTTAACTGGATACCAGTTTACTGCAAACAAAGAGAAACCAGGTGACATTTACCTAGCAAACTAATTGATATCCAAGTAATTTGTTGGAGGAACCTTGTTATATGCCAGCTGGATTTCCCAAACCCTCCCAACCCTACTCATTACAAACAAGGTTTGTGTGTTAATCAGAGAGCTTTAATCACATTGCTACCCACCATAATTTTGAGCAAGTTACAAAGCTACCAGATTTATCGCAGGCTTTCAGATCTTAAACACTCTCTTAAGAATTTGTTTGATATTTTATTAGTGGGCAATAATGCTCTTCGTGAAAGAGACGGACATTTCTCTTTCAAGCGATGACACAGGAGCAGAGCTGGCTTGCAGCACCACCTCTCCTCCCTTTCATCTCCTTCCCGCGCCTGTCATCGCAGGCATGCAGCCCTCCCTCCAGACATGCCGCTGGCCTAGTTAATCCCATCCTCCTAATCAGCACACAAACGGGAGCTGTTTCCACACAAGAGAAACAGCTCCAGTCAAAACATCAGCTGGGAGATGCTCGTCCCCCCGGCAGAACCACCTACGTCAGGCAGGGCGTGAGGCAGGAGTCCCTGCATTCACCAGGGACCTGCCATGCACAAGGTTCTCAGGAGTGCTCAATAAATACAACATTAAAAAAAAAAAATCAATGCACTAGCTCATAAGCACCAGCAGTGGAGTGTGAACAGCTGGGGGTTTGCAGGCAGAGGTACAACAAGCCAAGCAGCGAGTCCAAGAAAAGCAAGAAAAAGCACGTTCCTAAGGAAACATTCTGCATCAAGCCCTTGAGTTGGGAACTAAACCAAGAATTAATTACAGGCTGATTTTATGGCCTTTATTTTGTACTTTTAAAGCTGATCAGGCCTCCAGAATGCGAACAGAGGCGCTCCGAGCATGCCCTTGCAGAAGGAAGCCAGCATGTGCAGGGACCTGCAGAGCACCCGTGCGCAGGGCCCCAGGGGGCTGTGCCCCCAGGAGAGCAGCCAGCCCCACTTCACCTTCTGTTTTGCCACCTTATCCTCCTCCTTGAGCCCAGGCACCACAGGAGGAGGCTCACTGCCATGTCTGCTCAGCAGCGATGGCTCTTTGGCTCCAAATAAATCCAGCCAGTAGCCCAAGAGATGGAGTGGGCATGTTCTCGCATCCCCCAGCCCCTTCCGATCCCCCGTGCAGGGCAGCCTGTGGTCCCAAGCCCGGTACAGCTGCCTGCTGCTTGGGTGAACCTGCCTGGGCAAGGCTTTACCTCTGCCCGCCGAGGCTCACAGCCCCCTTCAGCCAGCTCCGCTCCATGCAGGCGGAGACTGTTGGCCCTGGGTCTAGAAGAGCAGGTGCCACAAAGAAATTGGGTCTTTACTCTCATCTGCCCAAGATGAGAGCATCATGCATCCCCTGCCTCCTACCCCTGCCCTCCCCAGTCACCTCTCAGGGGTGGGCACAGCCACGGCTCTGCTCAGACACAGCCCCTACCTCCAGAAAGGAGAGGCATATGTGCGCACTGCAGATGTGCTGCCTTTTGGGCTGAGCTCTGTACAAGCTGCTCCATCACCCTAATGACACAGCTCATAATTATCTCATTTGCTATTAATTTGGATGTCAAGAGAAATTCCACTCATTTGCTTTTAATTAACATGGCCTTAAAATAAAGCCAGGGGGCTGGCAGGACTCTGGCAAGAGGTATCTGCATCAGCATTAGAGAGCATCAACCGAGACCAAGAAAAGGGAAGAGTGATTGGGGTGGAGAACTATTTATAGGACAAAAGAAGCAACTGCAAGGGAACTGTGATGCTTCCCACCCTCACTAGGGCCCTCTACACGCACAGGCACTGTCTGCTGGCACCGACCATCGCATCCAAGGCACAAGAGGCTTCCAGATGCCCTGATGAGGCTCAGCTGTCCCAGAGAGGACCAACACTAAAAAAGCCTGTTTGCAGCCAGAGATTGGGGCCCAAAGCTGGGGAACGGCCTCCCTGCTCCAAGCAGAGCAGAAGGGATAGAGCCAGCCGCACACAGCTGCCCCAACCAGCTCTACGCAAGCCAAATGCACTGGAAATATGGGAGGGGAAGCTCAGCTGCTTGTGGCAGGAGCTCTGCAGCCTGCGGGTGCACGCTGCACCCGGATGATGGCTTGATGCTAACAGTCTACGGATAGACTTGGTTTGGGGAAGCATGAGCGAGATTGCCCCTCCTAAATCTACCTGACCAGCACAAGTCAGAAGGGAAGAGGAATGAGAATTGAGGGGAAGTGGAATGAGAATTGGGGAAATCCCAACAAAACCACTTTCCCTGTCCTCAGCATGAGCGTCCCAAAATATAAGCCTTGAGTCCCGAGAGCTCAGCCCTTACAATACAAACTGCACAGGCAGCATCTAGCCTACCACAAGCTCCAGACACGGAGGTGGAAATTCATCTCAACCAGCTTTAGACATCTGTGACTGAGTTACTCATCTAGACTCCCTCAATAATCAGAGAAGAAACACAGACTTGCATCCTAAAACATCTTCTCTCCCTTACCAAGGGTCCCAAGATAGGCAGCGCACGTGCACTTCCTTCCTGATCTCTAGGTGTCCATAAAAAATGTAGAGGAAGCAGATCTGGAGAATCTGTAGCAGAACAAATCATTTATCATTTGACTGGCACAAATCTTCCATCTCCCTTCAGATCCTCAGAAGGCAAACAAAGCTATAAACCAAGTGGCCATAAGAGCTCTCAGGAGGCAGGTGAGAAGCTCCTACCTGGAAGGGTGGCACCAATACTGGGTTCAGAAGGCAAATGGGTTTGTTTCCTTATGCCAGCTCAGGTTTGCATGGAGAAGCTCTTAAGCAGCCTTTGATCTGCCTCTAACTGTGTGCAGGGCTGAGCCTGACCTGTGGTAGCCAAGCTTGCAGTGAGGAGGCTCCACATGGGGTGGCTCAGGTTTAATTAAGCCAGTGCAGGCTGTGTCTGTTGATGAGTCTAAGGCATAACAGCCAGAAAGGGCTCTCCAACATGTGCATCTCAGCAGGGTGAGTGACTCCCTCCAGCCTCCCCAGTAGCGAAGCCAAGAAATGGTTCCTGCTTTAATTACCAGCTTCCTGGAGGAAGGAGCTGGCTGCAGGGCAGTGGCTGGGAGCCCTGGGGGGACACGCAGCCCCCTCCTCGCTGTCGTGGCTTGGAAAGCCACTCAGCCACGTGTCCTGCACACAGATGCTGTGCATGGGAGGCTGCGCAGGCCAGGCAGATCCAAGCGTTCCCAAGAACGGGCAGTTCTTTAAAGCTTTCTTACTCACACATCCCCTCCCAGCAGCATGCTCTCACACAGGGGAGGGATTAGGCATGCTCCACACCCCCAACACAACTCCAGCAGGAATCATTTTGCAGAGCTGTCTCGGTGCCACATCTCTTAGAGCACAGCAGGCAGTCAGGAAATCCAAACCCACACGGCATATCCCAACAGTACGGGGTATGGAGCAGCCACCCAGAGCAGAGCGGGAGGATGCTTGTGCTACAGCCCAGCCCCACCTGGCAGCACTGGCTGAATGATAAGGCAGCAGAGGTGGCAGATTAGCTTAATCAAAGGTAGTCAGCCTTAATCCATCCTCCAAGCACACAGCAGAGGGGCAAGGATTGTGTTACAGTACGCTATTTCACTGTAGCGAGAAGCCAAAGAACTATCCCAACAACCTCCTCCTTTTTACAGAGCCCCCACTGTAGCCACAAGAGAGGATTCAATCTCCTCCCTTCATCTCTCCACCTTCTTCCCCTTTGGTTTCACTCCATTCTACTTCTTCTTCCCATCCATGTCCCAGATTTTTGCCAGCCCTTAGTTACTTGTATTTAGCGACTAACACTAGTGAACAATTCTGCCCCAGCTTGCAGCCCTTGCTTGTCACCGGGGAGGCATCGCTGCATGGCCACATCCCTGCTTTGAGTGCCAGGGCTGTGGTCTGCAGCATGCAGTAGGCACAGCCGCCGTTATCCCGCAGCTCCAGCCCCACGCCTTGTTCACCAGCAGCACTGAGGAGTTACCAAGCAATGAGACCCGTTCAGAGACTCCCGAACAGTCACAGATAGAAATGTTAAAAAGAAAAGTATCCTTGGTGATAACAAAAGGCAAAGCTTTATAACAAGTCAGCAATAAGTTGTTGGGAACTGGACAATAAATACTTAACATCCAGAAAAGCTAATTTCCAGCAAACAGAGAGTTAAAAAGGAAGAGATGAGTTTACTTAGGAAGGACACTCAGGCTCTAGTCTCCGAGTTTCTATTAAGAGGTGGTTTCATGCATTACAAAGCGATTTTCCCTTCCCTAGTTTATAAGCCAATTAGATAAAGACCAAGTTAATCCCTTATTGTGTTCAGAGAGCCACAAGTAGACACCAAACAGAGAGATTAGTCCATTTGTTTAACCGACTCCCCAGGTTTTGGCAGCTGAGAGAGCATCGCACAGTACTGGTAAATACTAAACCCAAGCAGAACAGACCCCTCAGCTCCACCAGCTCTGCAGAGAGGGCTGCAAGGTCTCGCCACGAAGGACACATCCCTCCTCCCCCCAACCCTGTAAAGGTGACTTTAATCCAAAGTCATCTGATCTCAGGAGTTTACCTGCACTCAGAACAAGAGGAGTGCAGAGACACATCAGTTCACGCAGAGGGAAGCAGCAGCGGGCAGCGATGCCTGGGGGAGAAGCAGTGCATAGCGATGCTTTTTGTCTTTTTTTTTTTGGTTACTGTTTGCTTTTTCTCACTTCACCCCTCTGGGCAGAGGCATCTCCCCTGCAGCAAGGCAGGCTGCAGTGCACAGGCCAGCTGAGGACAGCAGCATTACCAGCACCAGCTCTCTCACAGGGTGGCTGCGCAGGCCTTATGCACACCAGAAAGCCCAGAACCCAGCAAGAGGAGGCAGCCCCCCGCTACAGACCCAGAACAGCAAGAGCTTCACATTCCTATTGAGGAACCAGGCTCAACATAGCCCAGCTCACATCTTTTGCTGCAGAACCTCCACCAACTGGCACACCCCAACCCTCTTATGGTCAAACACCAACCAGAAGCACACAAAATCACCAATGTATCAGGAGAGCTTAACACTGCAGACACTCACCTGCTTCAGCTGCACAGCCAGGTCAGGAAAAGCTACAGTCCCATCTGCTGAGGAAACCCCTTTTCGAGCAGGGCAATCCCCAGAGCACAAGCTGTTCTGCTCCCCAACAGACCTCTCCTCTTGCACAGCTGAGCCAAATGAGGTGCTTCAGCACTGCCGAGATAAATTTGCAGCAGGAGTGGTATGACCTAGAACTTGGGATGAGCCTAGGCTAGTTCTATGGTACCTCAGCACAGGCAGGCTGCTCCTGAGGCCAGCAAAGTCCAGGCCAAGGCAATCAGCAAAAAACCATGGATTTCTCTGGTGTTCTGCCCACAAGATCTAAGAAATACCCACCCCTGCCCTCAGCATGTCATATGTGCCTACATTTGTGATAGACTTTACAAGACACTGTCCCCGTGGGTTTAGTGAAGTTGCTACTTCACATGTGGTTGGAATGAGATACGGATGAACTGTTTGCTGCCAACAGTGGTCCCATGGCTCCTGGGAAAAGTCCCAGACCAATTCCTCCCATTAAGAACTCACTAGTTAACACCTCTGCCCCTACCAGTTAGGGGGGTCCTGCAGGGCTCACCCCAAGTCCAATAGTTTTGGCAGAAAGGGAATGGAGAGTGTTTGTGCTCAGAGCTGAAGGTGCCGAGGCAGGGAGCGCAGGAGGTGGTTTTAGGGGGTGTGGGGGTTCCCACCCCAGCAGACCTTCACATGCAGACAGCTCTGCACAGCAAGCCCTTCCTCATTAAGCCACACTGAGTCTCCTGTTGCAGGGAGATTGGGCCACCGCTGCTAATTACACGACTAATACTCCTCCCTCACAGGATGCCACTGCCAGGGACTCCTCCCCATCACACCTGGGAGCTGGGAAGCGGTATTTTGGCTGGGCTCCTGCTGCCCCCCAGACAGCTCTGCGTGTCTTCACAGTGGATGAGGGAGGTGGCAGCACCAGCGGAGGCTGTTCCCATGGCATTCAGTTGTTTCACTGGTTTCTCAAGCTGGCAGTCAGAGCAGTTACAGGGTTGCTTTTTAGGAGGCTCCATCTTCACACTATTCCCTCAAGACAGGGGACACAGCAGTGTCAGAAGAGGCGCTGCATCTGTCGCATTGGGAGCGAGGCAAGAAGGCTGCCCTCGTGTCCCCTCGGCCAGGGAGGGCTGCCCGCCAGCCTCCCTCACCCCTGTCCCCTGCCAAAGCCAGAGTCAGACACAAACCCAAATGGTTCCTCTTATCGTGGCCTGCTGGGCAGCCCGCCTGATCCCACACACACTCATTGGGATCAAAGGAGCATGCTTTCACTGTGACATTTTTTCCTTCCCAGTCTCTGTCCACCCACGTACAAACTCCTGTGTGAAAACAGCTTTGAGGCTTCCCAGGAGATGGCATGCTCCTTCTCAGGGCTTGAAAACTGCAGCTGCTTCTGGCTTTGTCTTAAAACAGATCAATCAGCAAGGGTTTTTTTTGGGAAGCACCCTGTCAGCACCTGTCCCCCTCTTCAACGCTCCCAAGGACTGGTGCAACAAAGCTCCCCAAACAGGCCCTGGAAGAGCCAAGTTCATTGCTTCCTCCCTTTTCCCCACCCGGCTTTCAGGGCGTAGCACTGAAGGAGGAACCAGCCCAGACTCTGATCTAGCAGATGCTGCACAGACATGTGAAAGGGGCTGAATGTCCTCTATACCCAAAGCAGCACTGAGACTGAGGTGGCAGCGAGAGAGTATCAACAAAAGCTGTAAGATAAATTTATGCAAAAGTGAAGTGCTTGGCAGCATTTAAAACAGACCACAGGAGTCCTGACCCTGAGCACGCCTCTCCAACCCCAGGAAAACATCCTTTTTTCTCTTCAGGCTGGAATCTTACACAGCCACGTTTTTTTAAATCAACATGCCAGAGTTTTGGCTGTGTTCAAGAACTCATACATCTGCTCCCATTTTCTTCGGAAATGGTCAGGAATAACCTGCCGAATACAACCAGGAACCCACACCTTTGGAGGAAAAGCTTTAGCCCTGCAAATTGGACAAGACTCACTGTATTGACTCAGGGATAGAAACTGTTTGTTCTGTGCTCTGCTGTTAAAGCAAAGCTTCACAAATGGCTTAACCGATGGGTGTTGGTCCAAGCATCTGGGCACAGAGAGCTTCCTCCTGACCTGACACGAGTGCTCCCAGTCCAGTCAGACTGCAAAAACTCAAGCCTGGGATCTGGCCACACTGACTGATTTGTGTATTAGGAAGGACTTCCCTCCCCATTCTCCTTGATGGGAAATTCGCCTTTCCCCCGAGATGATCTTTCCTTCAGGAAGAGCTGGTCTGCGCCATAAGCCCCCTGCCTCAGTCACTGTGGAGAGGGTCACAGTAACACCAAGCAACCCTGGGTACCATAATGTCCTTCCATCTGAATCGTGCTTCAGCAGCAATGCAGACCAAGTTCCCACCAAGACGAGCAACACTAGAGCACCATGTGCCCAGCACAGATAATGACCTGCGCACAGCCACCAAGGTCTGGTTGCTGCTGCATGGCACCAAGGCAGCAGGCACGCAGAAGCCACTGACACCAAATAGACAGAAAGCTTCTCAGCTACTGGAGCTCAGACCTCCGAGCCTCTTCCAAAATCCGCAGCAGACTGTTGGCTCCATCCCCTCCCTCGTGAGTCACACGCCCACCTGAAACACAGCGTCCTCTGCCCGTCTGTCAGGACCAGCCGGAGCTGCGTACTGGGCTTCTGTTCCCCGGAGACGTGCAAAGTGAATGTGAGAGTACAGGCTGCAGGGACTGGGTGGAAGCTGTTCCAAAAACAACAAGAAGGGAAGTCTGTGTGCCACAGAGGTGTGGTGGGAGCCAAAGGCCAGCTCTGGAGTTTGTTTATAACTAAGTGCCATGCCTCAGCATCTCTTTGTAAATCACCTCCTGCAACTGCTCAAGTACTCAAGTAAGTTGTAGCAAACTTACAAGTGTACCTTTGCTTACACAAATATTTTTACAGTGCTTAAAAATCAACCCTGAGAAATATGCCCTAAACATTATCCTTGAATATAAGCTGGTCTGCGTGCCCACCAGAACCATGCACAGTGGCTGGCATTGCCCTGACTGACACAGCCTTGCACTGCTCTCCCCTGGGGTGGCACTCGGCTGTTGCACTTGACAGAAGCACAGTCTCAGTGAAGGAGAGGATCCAGTGAAGAGGAGCCCTGCAGTTTCTTCTGGCATCAGACTAATCACCCAGTTCAGCCTCCTTTTTTCTGCTGGGAACAAAAAGAAGGAAGGGTCACAGACTTAAAAAAAAGTAGAAGCCAAGAAGACCAAATAGCTATGTCACATGGTGAATAAGGGGCTCAGATACACAGGTTTTGAGATATATGGTCATAAATGGAGTAAGTTTGGGTTTTCTGGTGCACAGACCTCCAAACTAGCTAGCTTTTGTGTGAGCTTCAGCATCTGCCATGGCAGGAAGGTGTTAGAGGTGTTAGAGATGAAGCTCCAGCATCAACAGGGGACACCCAGCCTGGCATTGCACAGGGCTAACCCCCATGGCCTGGCCACGCTGTGCAACTGCCACTACAAGAGCAGAGAAAGCCCCTTCTTTTGCTTCTGGCTGCATGACTCAAAGAATAGAGGAGCTGAGCAGAGCAGGATGAGTTGCACCAACCAGGTGCCCTAAGGAATCCATAAGAGCTGCCTCAGTCAGCGTAAGTAATCCCGCACTACTGCCACTGGCAACCTTCACTCTTTCTGGTCCATCAGGACCCTCAGCACAGAGTGGGCTTTGAGTCCTGACACACTTCCTTCATCCCCGAGCAGCTCTTCAGGTGGGGCTATCTAGTATCTGTCCAGCCTGGTACTGGTGTGGGTCTGAGGGAATCCAACAACACTCTCATGAACTATTCTGAGGAGGCAGCGTAGCCACAACACAAGGAACTCCTACGTGTCAGTGGACTTGCTATGGATTTACACCATTTAACAGAGCAGCCACTGGCCTACATTATGTAAGACTGTGGGTGTCTGACCCTCCCCCTGCTTTCTGGGGGCAGAAACCGGCTCCCTGCAGGATATTTCTGTTCACCCTCGTGTCACACCTGTAGGCGTTAGTGCTTTGCTTATCACAGGTGCCAGAAACAGACCAAATCCTCAGTGACCTTCCCTAGCCTAGGACACAGTGCTCTGCGGAAGAAACGTGTGAAGTAGCATGGCTACAATCGCCAGAAATCACCCTTTATGGAGGCAGCATATGTCCTGATGTCACTTGAGCTCACCTTGTTACCCTGTCTGTCCCTTTAATGCCATTACTGAAGATCATTACATGAGCAGATCCCCTTTGGAGAGGCAGCTGCTTGGGCTGCCCACACACCTACCTCTCCGGGTCAGAAGATATGACCTCCAGTGGTGAACACAGCTGCTTCCGAATATACTCCCTCGATCTAATATCAGCCTGGAATTAAGGAGGAAAACGAGTGAAAATGAATTGATCAGCCTGCTTGGTGCCTCCCCTTTGTTACCTCAGCATGCCCCTGCACACCCTGATGTCAGTACATCACAAATAGCTCTTGTACAACTCTCTTGCAAAGAGGAATCTGCATGTTTCTTTCCTTGTTTGGTTTCTGTGCCTCACTGCAAGCTGCTTGGGAGAATGAAGACTTAAAATGAAGAAATAGAGGGTCCTGGACCAAACAGCCTTATTGGACTACAGTCCATTTCAGAAGCAGAAATGACATTCGCTGAACCCTTGCTGTCTGCCCCTTTACTTCTCATAGGAGTAAGGAGGTTGGCAGCTGGTGCCTAAGGTCTGCTCAGCCCTGACCTACCCCAACCACGGCAGGACGAACAGCCAAAGTAGGACCCAGACCGGGCTCTGTCAGCAAATCCCAGCTGCAGCTGACTGCAGTCAGCCTTCACCAAGGGTCCCTATGAGACTCAGAGGATGAACTAGCACAGGCTCCCAGCATACACTGCAGTGCAGTGAGCCTTCTTGCAGCAAGCACTGACCCAGCTGGAATCCCTCATCTTACCCTACACTGAATGGCTACTCCTTATCGTCCAGGGATGTGACAGGCTAGCCAGGACTTCCAGAGGTTTAGTAAAAAGAGGTGTTCACTGGCAAAGGTAGAGTTGCTGAGATGATGGGCTGCTTTTCCATTTTGCCCTGTCTCTACACCAGAACTGCAACTCCCCTTTCATGAACCCTGGCAGCAGAGCCAGGAGAGACCTGGGAGTCTGAGAGTGGTCTAGTGCTTTCAACCTTTGAACCAGCCCAAATTACTTCTTCCACATGTAGGCACCTCCAAATGCAATGCAGGAAAATGTAACAAGCAGCTAAGCTCCTTCACAGGCCTTCCCCAGCAATAGCTCATCACCGTCTGACGAGAGATGGAAGAGACTTGTTAGAAAATCGAGGGCAGGGTAAGTCTTCCTTCCCTCAAGGGAAGATACTCCAAAAAGTAAACCAGCTCTCCCACTGAACCAACAGAAGCTGCTCCACTGCCCTCACTCTGTAAAGGGACCACATGCTGTGATCACATGCAGGTCTCTGCAGCGCTGAGGAGTTCCTGTGCATCAGTAAAATGCTTGCAGATAAAGATGCCTGAAACAAATGACTCCCCTTCAGCCCAGGACTCTGCCCACCCTTCTATTTCTTGGGATCTTCTTCATCCCTTTTGCTCAAAGCTACCAAAATCCTTCAGCCTATACTGATGTACAAAAGCAGTATGTCCCCTGGCTCCCAGAAAGTTGTTGGAGTGCCAAAACTGTATGGATGTGAAGGCAGATCTCTGCAGCACTGCAAGGCAATTTAGCATGAGACAGTGGCTCATAGATACCTCCTCAAAAGGCGGGGAACTACTGGTGCATTTTATTGACTTTTCCCAGGGCAGCAGAACGCCCCATGAACTCTGCTGCAATAACCTTCACTGTACACTCAGCGAAACAGAAGCTGTGTCCCAGGACTATGCCAACAGGGACTCCCACTGGCATTGCAAGCAGGTGCAGGCTGCAGCCTCCAGGCTTACAGCACTCCAAGATCATCCATGGTCTTTACAGCTGTGACACTGTGATGTTCCCAAAGGATTAGTTTTTCTGGTCACTCATGAGCTGAGAAATGGGACTCTGCCCTCCACAGGAAACTAAATTGAGAAGGGGAACAAAGCTATGGAGAGGGCTGTGAAGAGTTTGGGAATATGGCAATCCAGCAGGTGAGTTCTCAACAGGACATGGGATGAAAAGAGAAGTTGGCATTGCCCATTCTTATACCCATCCCTTTCCCTCCTCTGTTCCAGCAGTTGTATGATGCAGCAACAGATGGAGAAGCACACCACTCATCTGCTGCATATCCTTTTCCCTAGGCAAGAGCTTGGCTCATCCTGCCTATGCGCCTGACGGGCTGGCTGTGTGATGGTAATTATGCAGCCATAGCAGGTAAAAACATCCACTAAAAGCAAACAGAGACAAGACACAAGCACATCCTTGGCTCTATCGCTTCTTGGCAGCAGTGGCAAGGCAAGTGACACAACTTTCACACTGTCCTACCTCATGAGTCCAAAGGCAAAGCTGCCAAGGAAGACAACAGGAGCAGTTTACACACCAGGCTGTATCTGTGCTCTGGGCTCTGCTTTCCAGTACCAAAATCAAAAGGAGTAATGTTGAGACTCTACCACATTCATGGTTTACTACCCTCCTTGTTTGAAATTGAGCTTGGAGCTACCACCAAACCTCATCAAACGCATCCTCATGCAAGTGTCCAGTTCCTCCCTTCCTCTTCTGATACACTCTCCTGTGACATGAGCCCTCCTGAGCTCACCAGGAAAATGACATTGCTGTGTCTTACCAGCAACGCAGGACAGCATGTGGTCAGAGTGGGGCAAGGAGAACACCAACAGAAATCCCAAGAGCTATAGAAAGTGTTGCTGGACATTTACTGGATGTTCTTGTTCCCCAGAAATGTTATTGTTCAGCTTTCCAGTGCAGAAGACTCTTAGATGCTATCATAAGCATGCAGATCCTGGGCTCCTGGACAACTTCGAGAATTGGCAGTTGATTTTTAAATTCCGTCAAAGTTTTTTTCTTTTTTAGAAACTTCCCTTCTCAAAAACATTGCTTCACCGTGACATTTTAGAACAGCTGCTATGCCCCACCTCAAAGGCAGAGTGTCTCTTTCCACTTAAAAAGGAGTATGTGACCTTCCCAGCTGGAAAAGCTTCACAGCATATGATGATCATGCTAATAAAGTGGGTTAACGCATCCCCAGTGGCTGTCCTTGAAGCACTTGCTACTCTCATTGCTGTTCTACTTCTGAAGAATCTCTCCTGTACCTCAAGAAGCTCCCCACCACCCCTCCGTCCCTGCCACTCCTAGTCAGACCTCTCGGGTGGAGGCTCTGCCTGCTTACTGCTGGAAACGCAGCTCCACAACTGCTTAACAATTCTGCAAGCTCGAGAATGAAAAATAGTTACATAAGGGGTGGTTTGTTTGGGAGATTTTTTTCCCTTCTCTCTATAATTGGACAGTTTCATAACTGAACTGACAAATAACTTTGATCACTCTTCAGGATAAGAGATTACGTGATATATTTTATAACAAGGGAAGGAGGTTGTTCAATAGAGTCCCTACTGGGAGACCAAGGTAGCAAGAGGCAGATCTACAAACTATTTTTCTAGGGAAGAAAAACCCCAACCCCATTCTGCTGATACCATAAGCTAATGCTTGATTAGGTGGCAAGTTACTGGCCAGTCCTCACTCCTAACACAGCACTGAGAGACAGCTTAACTCAGCGTATTAACCAAGAGGCTAATCAATAAGATGGATAACTGTCCTGTAATAATCCTCACAGATTGTTTCTATTTTCAGAGGGGACTAGTGCTGGCATTAGGGTCTGGAATTGTTGCTTTGCCTATTTTATGGGGGGCAGTGGTGATCCCTCTGTACACAGCAAGCTTGCAGTGCAGGGTACAGCTGAAGGGAGTTAGAGTTTCAGGATATCAGCTACTGATTTCCCTGCTGGGCAGTAGGAGCTATTAACACAGAGGAGAGGGATGATGGCTTATTTCTCAGTTCTCCTAAGGGCAAGTGTTTAATATTTCACATGAAGTGACCTGCAGAAATTCACAGCTCTGGGCAGGCCTACTTCTGTCTTTCTTGGTGGGCTGGAGCAACATCAGGCTGTCCCATCAGCCACATCCTGAGCCAGCAGGAACCAGCTGGGCAAGGTGCCAGTTGGAGCTAAAAGGATCATCAAGTGAGTTGGAGGCTGGTGTGCAGCCAACCAGGAACCTGAAACAGCGAGAGCAGAAGAATCAGTCCCAGTGCAATCCCTGTCAGCTGGAGAGTGTTAAAAGCTTCTGTTTCCCTGCTGTGCATGGGGATCCTGGGTCTGAGCAGGCTTGGAGCATGGGCAAACACTGGAGAGGGGTTCTGACCTCTGCCAGATGTAGGCAAGGGCAGTTGCTCTCAGGAGGGCTTGGTATTGTTCCGGTGCTACTCAGTTTGAATGCTTTGCTTATTATTCTGGAATGACAGCTCCTGCCTACCTCAATCCCCATCTGGGTAGCTCCAAATGACCAAATCTCTGCAGAAGGACCTCAAAATCTCACAAGCTGTCTGGGCAGAGAGATCACTCCCATGCAAGCAAAATTCTCCCAGATTGGCCTTGCACTTACACGTGGAATAAGGACT
Organism: Fregata magnificens; assembly: GCA_013389945.1. Classification (NCBI taxonomy): domain Eukaryota; kingdom Metazoa; phylum Chordata; class Aves; order Suliformes; family Fregatidae; genus Fregata; species Fregata magnificens. The sequence goes on along the minus strand of WAAD01041839.1, from coordinate 150,325 downwards.
AAAAGTGAGATGTAAATACTGATTGTAGGTGATAAGGAACATCCCTCTGCTTTCTCTGAAAGATACTTCTCTCACCTGCATCACAGCCACAGTTCCTTTGGCAGCATGACCACATTGTGGGCTGAATGCAAATCAAACCGTTTCTGATCACTGCCTAGATACTGTTGCATGCCCAAGAAGCACAACATACCCTATACAGACTGGCCAGCCATACCTTTCGGAAAGTAGAAGGTTTAAGTTCCCACAACAGTTGCACAGCACTACACATGCTGCAGCGTAGTACTGCCTTCATACAAACCATAAACACGGCCTCAGGAAGGTATGGGCAGCTGAGCTCTCTTAAGAGCATTATACTTCTAGGGCTACCAGAACTTACAAACTAAGAGCTAATGATCCAGAAGTCTTTTACAACACTGGGAAAGCAGTAAGCACATCACCCATCAGGTCTGTAAGCCTGTTCTGGGGACATACCATAGCAAAAAGGCCAAGTCGGTCATCCACAGCAGGACTGCCTGCAGTCTTCTACTTCCTAACTCCAGCTTTACGTGCTCAAGAGCTGAGGCTTCCAGCACTGCCCTGTGTCAAGATCTGTGACAGTTACCACACAGAGGAACTGTGACAGGGAGAAGTCCCATGGAAAGGTTTAAGTGTCCTTATCTCCTGCCATCCCTCCACCTCTACAGTAAACACACTCCCTTTTGGATTTTTAATCTCTCTGTAAGGGAAGTGACAACAATTCATTCCATCACATCACATTCTATCAAATAAAGGTTGCAGTTAGGGAACTGGAAGAGTCTCAGAACATAGACAAATACTGGAGATAGCTGGAAATTAAATGAAGGTGATGAAAAGCTCCAAGACACCTTTTTGTTTCCAAAGGGAATGCTTTTCCCCTTTCCCCCGAACATGCTGAACTGCAGAGCTAGCTCAGAGCTCTGCGGAGGCATCTGTCCCTTGCTGGAACAGATTACATAAGATCTATCAGCCTACTCCTGTCTGGCAGGTAGTGGTTTATGAGATCAGAAACTCCAGTTCTGCTATGGACACTTCAAGGTTTGTTTTGCTCTAAGGTGTTAGATTTTTGTCTGGTTTATAACTATAGACTCAAGACTCTGTTTTCAGAAAATACTGCAGTACCAATGAGAAGCTCCCGTGTGCAGAGACTGCGTAACAGCCCTCAGCAGGATCATCTTAGTGCTGCTCTGAGGAGCTGCAGAGCAAAGGTGGCCAGACACCTGACAAGCACAGTGGTGCAGCAATGCGAACGGCGTGTTCCAGGGCAACGTTACGAATGCAAACATCTGAATGGGCCCTACTCCCTGGACAGTTGCTGGGTCTGGTCTGCCTGAGCCACTAACAGCAGGGTGACCCTGAAAGAAGGGAAGCACTTGTCAGGCTAGAAGTCCCAAAGGCTTTATGCTTCTCCAGATCCTTTCCTCAAGCCCTGCTGCGATTTAATTAGCCGGAAGCTGAGCCTTGGTGGCAGCTGCGGCTCACTGATGGTGATCCAGTGCTGTCACCTACTGGCTGGCTGCCGCCCCAGAGCCTGCAGCTCCTTGCGGAGTGCAGTAGCAGGGAAAAGCCCAGAGGAGCAGCACTGCGGTCTGTGCTAGGCTCTAAGTGCCCAGGAAAACTGCATTTCCAGCTCCTGTGTATTAACATCAGTATCACAGAAGTTGCCTGCAGAGAGGAACCAAGAAATCAGTCAGGTTGGGTCTGCAGTAAGGGCCGTGTTTGCTTCCGGGCACTGTGTCAGAAGAACAAGCAAGAAGAAGGAAGGATCAGTTAACTACCACATAAACAACAACACAACAGGCTGGGGAAGAACAGGCCAGCAAGAAGGGTGCTAGCCGCAGAACTGTCAGTTGCAGATGGTGGGTGGCAAACTGAGGCTCTGAAACATCGCCATAGGCTTGGCATCCACAGCCCCCTCCGCTGCCTGCTTCCCTGCTCCCCTGCTCCAGTTCTGCCTTCCCCTTCCTCAGCTCCCCTGCTTTTGTACCTGACGGATGGGCTCTGGGATCCGGTACCTGCAGCAGGACTTGACTAGATGCACGGCTGTCTCCAGGCACACCCTGTGACCCACAGAGATATAAAGCGGCTTAGAGCTGTTGTTGTAGCTACGCAGGACCTGTGCATTCAGAAACAAGAAAGATCAAATACTTAAGAGGCTTATTTTAACAAATACAGAGTGGCAGATGAATTATAAGCTAGCCAGTTGCCTTCAGAAGGTGGGATGGTGGCTCTGTATTTGGTAACTCCCAGCCTTCTTGATCTTCTACTTCCCAGTACCTCCTCATAGGGACTGTTTGCCCTTTTGGACCCCTGTGGCCCTTCCACAAATTCCTCACACCGCTCTGGGAAGCAGTGAGACTTGCTAATGCAGACTATGTTGAAATAACACCAGACGCAGGAAGTTTCTTACATCTGCCCATTTCCCATGCGGCGCTCTTCTGAGTCAGATGCTCCCGTATTTCATCCTGGTAAGGTGCTACAGAATTCGCACCTCTCTGTGATTGTGGTTCACAAACGGCGGTGCTGGAGCATGGCACCTCAGATGCCATAGCCATGGGCATGAATACATCCAACACCTGAACTGTCAACTCCTTCTACAAATGTTTGAGCTCACAGGAAGGGGAAAGCAGTGGTACTAGTCACCTGTTGACGCCGTGTCCCCCTGAACTAGTATCACTGAGACAGTCCCACTATAGAGACAACATCCTCCAGCGCTCCCAGCCACACAAAGCTGGAAGACTTAACAGCCAAGCGAATAGGAAACTCCCCGCAGCTTACCATGCCCAGCACTCTCCCTGAAGTGCCTGTCAGTGGGAACATATCTCCTTCCTTCTGCAGGGAACGAATCTAGGGATGAACACACACAAGGTCAGTTGGTTAGAAAGTACTTGTATGCGGCTGTCCCAATTCTCTTGGGATATTAAAGAGTGGAAATAAATTCCCAGCCTGGCCTAACCTGCTCTCTGTGCAGCTCATCCCTGACCAAGCCATCCACCTGCAGAAGGTTCTTGGCCACTCCAATGCATGGTAGATCCGTCAGGACTCCGAGGTGACAGGCCACACCAAATCCTGCCAACAACGAGTCACTGTAAATGCAGGACACCAGAGAACAGGAATCTCAAGCGGCAGCACGGGGACCCTGGAGAGCAGGGCTCTCTGGTGAAGTCCTACCTCTGGGATGGAGCAGGCCATTCCCATCTACAAGAAGTACCTGAAAAAGCCAAAAAAATAAATGTTATTTTCTGTGCACTGAGAGCCACTCCAATAAGCAAACAGTAATGCTAGCCCTGTGAGGAAGAAGTAGTCTCTCTCAGTTCTTTTACTTCTCTCTATAAGGGTCTTCCTGCGGTGCTGTCAACACCTGACTCTAAAGGATCAGCAGCATGAGCTCTTAGTGGCTGGCAGTGCTCTTCACTGGTGCTGCACACAGAACGGGACTCGCACTGCCACGGGAGGCCTGGTTGTTCTTGGCTTAGTGTCCCTGGTCCCTAAGGAAAGGGCAATAGGTGCTTCAATACAACTCTGACACTTTCCGCCCTGCCAGTGGAAAAGCAGCCAGACAGTGCGGTCTCAGGAGAGGGAAGAACACCTTTCAGCAGTACTCTGCACCCTCATGACATCTCAAGTCGGGACAAAGAAATATACCACACCTGAGGTTTGAGCTTGGGCTTCTCCTGCTGAAGTCTCTGAACAGCTTCCACCAGGAAAGGGACCTCTCGGAAGGCTAAGAATCCTGCCACGTACGGGGCACTCACAGCTACCATCCGGCAATCCTCGTACAGCACCTGGGAGCAGTGAGACAGTGCAGAGACAATGAGCTCCAGGACTTTGCTGGTTAGTTCCTGACTGCTTCAGGGGCATCTTCTCTGGTTTATGTCCCCTTATCTCATCTTTTTAAAAATACTCTACTTCTGCATCTCCCCCACAAAGCCAAGGCCATTGGGTTGTGTCATTCTGTCACTCAGAGAAGGGGATGGATAATGGACTGCTGACAGAAGAGGGCTGGACATCACGTACCATACCCTGCTTGAGAGTGAAAGTGCTTGAAACAAAATTAGGCAGCTATTCAAATAGAGAGCAGGGCACCTCAAAGTTCACCCAGTCAGAGCATTATCAAAGGGTGTCTGTCTCTATGCAGGGATAGGCCAAAAGAAACCCTGTAAGACAGGACAAAAAAAAGTTCGTGCAGGGCAAGTCAAGAATCAAGGAAGGATTTCAAATGCAGTTCATAAAAATGCCAGTAGCCAGTATCAAACTTTATTTCTCTGCTTGTTATAGGTTTTATAGTTAAAGATAATTTTTATATCATTTTGAAAGCTGGGAAAGAGACCAAAAATCTTTATTAATTCAAGTAAAATGACCGTGGGATGTGGGATTCATGGCAGTTTTGAAAAGGCTTTTAAATGTTACATCCCATATTATTAGTTGATTCCCAGCAAGAACTCACAAATGGGACATCTGCTGTTTGAGTGCTACAAATGCTTTAATTTCCTCTCTTGATCGGCACTGAATAACAATGGTCCTTTTTGTCTCCTTCTGGCCGAGACTGATTATTTTCAATACATACCTAAACCAGTTACAGACTTCTGTACCAGACCATGGACTACATCTCATCACAGTATTTTTTGATTTACCAACTAACCTGAATGCATACTAAAGCTATCGCTCAACGCCTTATAAGTTCCCAGTAACCCTACGAGCCTCTCGCAATTAGGAGCAGTTTGCATCACATCTTCCTAAACTTATGTCTAAATCCTTACATGTAATTTTTTTTCTGTTTATCTTTCTTGCAGAACGTATGGTCGGAGCCTTTGTTGAACACAAACGTGATAACTTACTGATGTCCTGTGAAGCAGAGGCGCAGTAGGTAATGGCCTTTGTGTAAGTTTTTTATAAAAAGCCTCACATTATTGCACACCTGGACACAACCGTAAGGAGTGAAGTTGTTCACTTGCCGTTACCTCAAGAGCCGGGTAGCTGAGAACGACCAGGGAAGCGCAGGCGCTGGTGTCATCTCCTTTGATATAAGATAAGTCCACACCTCCCACTCTCTCCAGTCCTGTAAAACTTGAATCTTTCTGCCACTCCTCAGTGTCCTCCTCAACCACACTGGCTTTTAACTGGGCCTGCTCTCTAGCGAAAGACCACACAGCTGCAGTGAAAAGGGTGCCCCTTCCTCCTCGGCTCCAGGCCTCGCCCAACACCGAGGCCCTGCTCCATCCCGGTCAGCATGAACCGAACCGAACCAGACCACGGGGTCGGGCTGTGCCCCGTGGCCAGCGGGCACAGGAGGAGCCCACGGACCCGACTATGGGGGCAGAGCACCGGAGGGCTCTTCTCGAGGGGCCCCATCGCTCGTGGGGACACGGGAAGCCCTCCGCTGTCTCCGAAAAGGGGAGCCGGGGGATGCGGCTCCCCTCGTTTCGTGCTTGTCCTCACGAGGGCCGTGGGTGAGCGGGGCGGGGGGGTGAAGGGGAGCCAGGGAAGGGAAGGGGACCCCGCCGCGGCTGGCCCGGTACCGAGGGGGAGAGAAGGGGGGAGGCCCGCCGGGCCCACCCCACCATACAAGGCCCAGNTGCGCGCCCCGACATGGCGCCGCGCCGGAAGCCCGTGTCACACCCCCCACCACCACCACCCCCCCGGGAACGCGGGCGGAGCGCGGCCGTTCCGTGCGCGGCGGCGAAGGAGGCGGGAGGAGTGGCGAGAAGGAGAACGAGCTTTATTGGAAAACACGTCCCGGTGGTCCGGGAGAGGGGCCCTGCCCCGGGGAATAACGCGGCAGCGAGTACCGGCGGGGTGGGGGGAGCTGAGGGCTCTGCCGCAGCCCACGGCGAGAGGTTAAGGCAGTGAAGGAGCAGCTTTCTTCGGTGTTTTTGTTTTTCCAACTTGGTCCCAATTCTTCAGAGGCGCTGCAAAGGCTCCGCCGGGGCACTGCTGACCCTTCCCAGGGCGAACGGAGCGAGGTTGTGCAGGTGAAGGGCAGCGTCACAGCTTGGGTAGCGGAGCAGCAAGGAAGGGGCAGCTGGGGGAAGGGGCCTGGTCTGCGTCTTGGTGACAATTAAGTGTCAAGAGAAATGCAGGTTGCAAAAAACCCCCCCCAAACCCCACCTTTCCCAGCATTAGGGAATGCTGCTTTTTAAAAGAAACACTTCATCTTTATCAGGTGGCTTTGGGGGTTTTTTTTTTATGATGCCTTCAAAAGTCTCTGCTTGTACGTGCAGCCTTCTGTTTCTCCACCATCCTTCTGATGCATGAAAGCATCTAATCTTTGCATCATAGTAAAAAAACCCCTCAAACCCCAAAACCAAAAAAGCCCCAAAAAACCAAGCCCCTGAGCTTCTAGAATCTCACCAACACCATGTGTTTGTGGCACTAAAATTCCCTGTGTGTGAGGAAGGCCAGCCAGACCTAGTGTCGCTAGTGGTCCTAGCTTTCCCTACGCTCTCTTTTGAAGAGAGCGGCTGCTTTCCATGTAGCAGTAGCGTGAGAGAGAAGAATCTCATCTGGGAACATCTCTTGCAGCTCTGTAGCTAACTCGGAGTCTTTTGCATCAAGGTAAGGAATGAGCAATTCCTTCAGGCTGAAAAACAAAGAGCAAAAGTATTAATAGATGGTATATGGCGAACTACAAATGCCACATAGTATTTTGTGTGGTAGGAATGCACCAACGTTAAGAATACAGTTTTAACGTGTATTTTGTAATGAGAAGGATTAAACAGCCAGTCAGATTTACAGAGAGGCTAAAGAACCCAGAAATGGGAGGCTGCAGGTCAGAACCAAGCTGTTAGGGCCAAGCCATGCATGTGGAAAGCTGAGTGTGCTCATCTGAGTGACTGCAGAAGTGCTTGTGTTTATCTTTAGTGCTTGTGAACAGCAGCTCCTGGTATATTCCTGCAGTGTTCCCAAAATAGCTTCTGTAAGATGAAGAAGAGTCATACATGGGAGAAACAGGCAGCATGTCTTAGAACAAGCTGCGTATTCTTAATGCTGATGGTTGTGCTTTGTGGCAAATGACTGCCCTGCTGGACAAGGGAACCCTTGCCATTGCATGCATTTTCAGAGGCAGAGAAGCTTAAATTAGTAACAACAACTGTGGGTTGGTTTGGGCTGCATAAATCTGTTACCTCCATGTGGGTCTGAATTCATCCACAGCTTGGACACGTCTCAGCTTCAGGATGATCATTTCATGGAGCTCCTGCAGGAAGGTTTCCAGCCTTGAGTGGACAAGGAAAGTGTTGAGGAGCTTGGCAATCTCTGGACTGAGCTCAGCTTTGTAGGCTGTATTGACATCTACAAAAGGATCCTAAAAATGCAGTGAGAGGGGAAAAAAAAAAAACCAAAAACAACCAACCATAAACATTTGAGCAACTTCATTTAGAGAAGAGGAAACAGCTGATTAGACACTGAAATTATCAGTGTACCTTACCCTCTTGAGGCGCAGAAGCTGCTCAGATTTGCGGGTAGAGAGAAGTTGCCATAGGGCTATATTGTGCTTTAGGTGGCATCGTCTAAGGGCCTGAAAGAAAAACGCATATATGGAGTGAACCTGGATGTAAGGGATGTATTTAGGAATCTGTCCACACCCTGCCCTGCCCGTGCAAGTCAAAACTGCAGAGGAGCACAACCGCAGGGAGTTCATCAAGCCCTTTTAACCTGGGTGTAGAAGCCCATCTGCAGTAGGCTTCTCTCTCCCTCTTCCCCATTTTGCCTCCAATAATCCATTTTTGTGGTATCATGAAAGGGAGTGGGAAAGTGATAGGGCTGTATCACACATACTTGTCATAACATAGTGCCTTTGCTCCCGTCAGTAAAGGGCCTCTTTTCACACATCATTAGGAGACAAAACCTTCCCCTATCACCACTTCTGAGAGGTAAAGGGATATTTTCAATCCTGCTCAGCACCAGGCCAAGCCAGTGTCACTGAAAGCTGACTCATAATTGAAAGTTCTCCCTTTTCTCAGTTTTAGCATTGCAACTAATTATGCTGACACTGAACTGAGGATTCTCCTTCCTGGTGCTGACAGAAGAGCTTGGATCTGCACAGAAGAGTTCAACCTTCTGCACGTCCCGCACCTGACCTTTCTGTAGGGTTTTGCAAGAACCTGCTGAGCATCACAAGCTATTAGATGCTCCCACCTTGCAAACACTGGTTGGAGGGGGAAGTGCAAATTGTTCCCCTCTGCCCTGCAGTTGAATATGGTGGGGAGGGAATTCTATCACACACCTTTTCAAGACGAACTTTTGCTGGGATTGGAGATCAGGCTGGCTGCCTTTAGTATAACCCAGAGCAGATTTTATCCTGTAAGAATAAGAGCTTTGCTCTCAGGACTCACCTGCAGTACATGAGGGTTTGTCTGATCACCCATCTGCAGAACTTCTTCTATGTAGTCAGTCAGAAGCATTTCAGCATTCTCTCCAGCCATGGCCAGGAATCCCAAGGTAATTTCAGTGATGGACAGAGCATCACAGACATCACTATAAGACTGCAGTTCCACACTGATCATGTTCATCACAGAACTGGGGAGAGCACTCTGAAAACCATGAAGTCAAAGCAGTCAAATCTATACGATTCTGTGATTCTGTTGCTAATATTAGTTTAGAGCCATTCCTTATTGCTGCTCAAGTTGCTAAAGTCATGGAAGACAGCAGAGCCCCAGATTTAGGAAACTGAAAATGCTTAACTCTATCACTTTCCTTTGTAAATCTTGACTGACAAAAGAAGGCCAGTTTGCACATATTCAAGGCATGCCAAGAGATTAGCGGACAAGCCTTCAGAACAGATGAACAAGGCAAGCGACAGAAGACAAGCCTGACATTTCTTGGGATGTCTGGGGTCACATGCTTGCCCTGTTTCCTCCAATGCAGAAACCTACCTGATCCAGCTTATTCCTGACATCATTAAACAGCTGTTCATAATTCCGATCGTGTCTGTACACGAGGGTAGGTATGCCCTGTCAGGAGAGAAACCCATGGTTGTAAAGCTTTGGTAGCATTGCTAACCCTGCTACGGTGCATGCCTGACTGCAGCAAACACTGCAGGGCCCCAACGTCAGCCAAGAGGTTGTCTGCAGAAAAGATAGCTAGCTGCCTTCTCCTACCGTTAGGGTGATGAGTGGTTTCCCCTGCAGGAACTTGCTGATGACTTGCTGCTGGATCCTCTCCAGATCAAAATCCTGCAATGTCTCCCCTCCCTTCTCCATGCTGTACTGACAGTTGGACAAGATCAGAGGGATCAGGTCTCTCTCAACCTCATAACTGATCAAGTGCAGGTCAGCCACTTCTGATGGACTGATCAAGTACCTGCAGAAGAGAACAGTCTCCATTTAGAGCGAGAAGCCTATGAAGCAGGGAAAGCAGATTGTGTGGTAGCACGTAATATAACAGAGCCCTAAAAAAATGCCTAGCTGGAATAGCAACATACCTATCATCTTCCTTGATGTGTTTGTTCACTGAGTGGATAAAGTCATTGTGGAGACTAATGAGATAACTGGCTAAGGCTGTGGAGCAGAGGCCCAGCCCCTGTCGACGTGGCAGAAGGACCTCAAGCTTGCTGTCCAGGGTCAGGTCAGCATCACAGTAGCCTTTAGGAAGCTTAATTTCCCCTGCAATAAAAGGCAGAGAAGACTGCTTGAGGTGGGCCAGAGCCAGCCCACGATGAGCAAGCCTCTCCTGAGCTGACCCAGGTCAGGAGAAAGTATAGAACCTGAAAAAAAGCAGCGCTCTTTCCATTACTTATAAACCCTAAAGGGAGCAAGATCAGGTGGGAATACTACAAGCAGGAAATAAATTCTTCCATTTGCACCTAGATCTTCTTAAGCCTTTAATGGCTCTTGTGGTTTAACCCGGCAGGCAGCTAAACACCACACAGCCATTCACTCACTCCCCCCACAGTGGGATGGGGGAGAGAATCAGAAAAAAGGTAAAACTCATGGGCTGAGATAAAGACAATTTAACAGGACAGAAAAGGAAGGGAAAATAATAAAAATGGTAAAAGAATATACAAAACAAGTGATGCACAATGCAATTGCTCACCACTCGCTGACCAATGCCCAGCCAGTTCCCGAGCAGCAGCCGCACCCCCCCCAGCCAACTCCCCTCATTTTTTTTTTTGGTTCAGCATGACATCATATGGTATGGAATATCCCTTTGGCCAGTTGGGGTCAGCTGTCCCAGCTACGTCCCCTCCTAACTTCTTGTGCACCCCCAGCCTACTCGCTGGCAGGGCAGTATGAGAAGCAGGAAAAGGCCTTGGTTCTGTGTAAGCACTGCTCAGCAACAACCAAAACATCAGTGTGTTATCAACATTCTCCTCATCCTAAATCCAAAACACAGCACTATACCAGCTACTAGGAAGAAAATTAACTCTATCCCACCCAAAACCAGGACAATGGCTAAGGTCAGTTTTGAGGGTATGTCTCAGCATCACTGACAGGAGGAACTTGAACTGTCGAAGGGTAGTAGTAGAGGAGCATTGCCTGACAGCTGGCAAGCTCTTGCTTCTATTGCTCTCAAAACAGCGCTGGAAAAGAAAGTTACTCACCATTGGTGTCCAGCGAGCTTCTTAGCTTGTTCCAAACAGACAGAAAAACATTCACTCTCCTCTGTAACAGGTCCCTCATCACATCTGAAGAATAACAGAAAGACGAATCCTTGAAACACCTTTTACTGGCAACACCTTGAAACTCCGTAATATAAGAATTTTCAGAGGACACCACTGAATCTAGGCAACTGCTCAAACAGATCAAGAGAGACTAAATAGACATTAAACAGTTTTCTAATGGTATCAAATTGAGCCATTTGCTCTGTTTGTTTATATTTTTCCATTATTGTCGGCTATTGGCCCAGGCTACAAGGCTGGATGGATCCTTGGTCTGTTTCTGCATGACCTTTAAGTACTTTTCCAGAAGTACTTGACAACATAAGTAATTGTACCAAAGTACAATTGAAGGAGTTGCCACAAAATGTCTGTATGCTGCTTGTGAATGGAAGGGAAGAACATCTATTCCACCTTTTAGGCAGGCCCTACTCTAGGGCAGAGCTTAAAAATTCAGCATACCCACTGCTACATTCAGGGATTTATCTTGCCTGTCTCTGAACAGAGTCCCCACCCCTTGTGAACAATCTTCCTGGGCTTAATTCTCTTTAAAGCCATCTGATGACTTTTCCAAGCATAACTTCAGGGTTAAGGTCTCCAATTCATTTGGATGGGAGTTAAAAGGAAAATATGAGGGCTTAAGATTGCAAGCTCAAGAGAAGTTTTCTCTTTCATTTTCAGCTGGACTATCCAGTACTTTTTGTTTCACAGTTTTGGCACAGTCTTCTCACCTGAGAGGGGTTCGTTGAGGAAGTCTCTGATCGAACAGTGCTTGACATTAGCAGTGTTCTGAAATCGCCTTACCAAGTCTCTCTGCAGAGCCAGAATCTCTGGTAAGAATTTAATCAGCCTCAGTTCTGTTTCCTGGAAGAGGAAAGGGGGCCTATGAGTAAGGTTGTCCTTGGACAAACCAGTTTTGAATACTTTTATGGAATTACTTTTTAGATGTTTAAAAGAAAAAAATATTTTACACATGCAGTTCTCAAGATTATAGAAAGTTATAAAAATAAAGACACCGTATAGTCAAACAGTGGTTTGGTCCTGGGCAACTGGCTCTAGGCGACCCTGCCAGAGCACGGAGTGGACCAGATGACCTCCAGAGGTCCCTTCCAACATCAACCAGTCTGTGATTCTGTGAACTGATCTCTGAACATTGCAGTGTCACACCCACCTTCTGCAGAAACTTCCAAAGGAGAGGGACAGTGTCCTTGGCATTCTTCTGCTGGACTACATGGCCCAGGTTCTCCACTGAAATCCTCTTTCGGCAGCTCCACATCTTGGAATGATGTATGTGACTGTCCTTTGGCAGCTGGGACAGGAAAGTGACTGGGTCACCATACACTATTTTCACTATTGGATTGGAAGAAATTCTGTCATCCTCTTTTATTTGTCTGTTTAACTTCAGAAGTTTTTTATCCAAATTCTGAATTTGAAAAAAAAAAAAAAAAAGAAAGAAATTATATCAGAATTGGCAGTGTCCTGCCATGTTAAACCTCCACTAGAGTATATTTCCCTAATAGTTTGATGACCAATTGACACAGAAATATGTCAAAGCAGAAGATGAACTCCTAGGGAAGGTATGTAAAACACATACTGCAAGACAGCTGTTTAAACCATAAAGTTATTCTTTGTTCTCCAGCTCATCCAACTCACAGGTCTT
>WAAD01041839.1:89434-138025 GCA_013389945.1 Fregata magnificens | reverse complement strand
GAAGGCAGACGAGATTCATTTGGGGCAACCATATACTCACTTGGGCAAATACCTTCAACTGAGCTAAGACATTTCTGCTTTTCCAGCTATACAAAATCATCATAGCACAACTCTAGTCTCGTACTCATTTCCACAGGTAGAGTAAAGTTGGCTGACCCTTACAAATTAAAGTTAACCTGCAGTTGTGTCATCGATGGCTTGGCTTTAGGAATAGCTGGGTGAAAAGTGTAGCACAGATATTACAGCAGGTCAGATTTCCAAGTAAGTGGATTTTGAACTGCTCAACTACTGAAATTTTACACAGCAAATTTCTCACCTCCAATTCAGGAACAATAATTGTGTTTGCAACAATTTCTTCCCATTTGTTTCTCTTCTCCTTGGTGGAGAGCACATCAAACTGAACTGGCCCTGCAACAGGAATATTTAGTCTCTTACATTTGCAATATTTCAGCTAAAAGAAAGCACAAATTCCCTAAGCTTCCAGATGTGACATCCTTGCAAGTTAGCATGATGGGCCAAGAGTGATTACCGAGGTCCTAGAAGCTAAACAAGTATCTTAGTCTAGCTGGAGAGTGTCATCCAAAACAGCATACAGTGACTGCAGGTTTTCAGAAGCTTCGGTCCAGTCATTCATTTGAATGATGTGGACATTCATACATATCATTCATAATCCCAGAAAGGTTAAACAAGTTGTCCAAGGTCAGACCACAATCAATGACAGACCAAAGAACAGAGCTTGGAATACTGATTTGTGCTGTCACAGTAAAAATATGGCTATTACATATAAATCCCTCTATATACAAAAACTCATCTCAACTTGATCTCCAGATTCTACCGTGAACCATACTCTGCCATCCCTCTTCTACCAAATAGCTTCCTGGTAGTCATTTAGAGGGCGGTATACTATATAGATTATACACAGCATGAGCTATTGTGCTTTGAGTAGTACCTCTGCTTGCAAGCTGAAAGCTCTGTCAACATGTCATGAGGTTATTTATTCAATAATTCCTTCTCAGAATTATGCACCAAACCTTGCAAACCCCACGGACTTGACGAAAAGAGAAGTAAACAGCCAAAAATTCTTCACTCCCTACAGCAAGAAAAAAGCCTCAAATTTCTGATCTTCCTCATCAGCTCAGCTACTGCCTGTTGGAAATGGTCTATTAGCAAAGAAGCTAAATAACTGCTGCCCTTAAAATGCTGACATAAGCTTGCAGATGTGATATGGCAGGTAGTTTTCCTTACACTGGCCTGGGTGCTGATGGGGGTCCTTGAGGAGGCTGCAGAGGACAAGATGAAGGATGTTGATAGTCTCATCCACACTCTTCCCCAATATTTTTGTCAGCTGTGCCAAGTCCTCCCGAATATGCTGCTGCAGGAAACTCACCAAGTTGCGCACCGGTGGCTTGATAATCTTTTGCAATGACTAAAGAGCAACAAAAGGCAAGAATGAGCATAGCCAATAACGTCCAGTTCAAGCACAAGGCATGCAGAACTACAGTCTTACCAGAAAGTCAACTCCATCCTATACGATTCCTACCACTTGAACAAATAAAGGCAGGTGGTATGTGTGTATATGCGTGCATGCAATTGCATGAAGGAACCAAAATCACTCCTGGGCAAGGAGGGAAGTGAATTTGGGTCTTGCATCTTGAAAGACTGCCCTAGTTACTTGGCAATATGCTGAAAAGGACCAGCATCATACAAAGGTTTCACTACATTTCATGTGGCTGCTTGGAACTATTATTGGAAGATACCTGAGGATCTTTTGTGGCTCCCAGCAACATTGACAAATGTGTGAGCGAGCGTATCAGAACAAAGACAACTGGGGTCATGGCCCGATCAGACACTCCCATTGTTTTTCTGTGTTGTGCATCTCCAAGGATGTGGCCAGTTTGAGTTCTGTCTTCATTACTCCTGTTGGAAAGTATATATATATATATATATATAATTTTTTTTGCCTTGACAAAAAACACCCAAGAGATGTCTGTGATACCCAGTAATGCCTTTTTGACCCATAAGGTCTTTGAATGCCATAAAAGCTGCCAGTTAGAAGTGCTACAGGGGACTGAGGACTTCCAGTAAGCTTTGTACACAAATAAGCCAATTTGTTTGTTTTTGCTGGCTGATTACTCTTCCTTGGACATCTCCTCCTAATACGTTTTCTACAAGAGGCAACATCCAGCCCTGTAGGGCAAGTTTAGCCAACTCCGTGCTGGATAGATTAGAAACCGCTGCTGTTAGAATTAGTAACTTTAACATTCTTACACAAGGGCTGTAAGTGCTAATCCAGATAATTGAGGAGGAGGGAGCACAAGTTATAGTTACCGAAGCTCTGGTAGAAGTTCTTCAGTCACGCTGATCCATTTAAGAAAATGTTGCCTATTACTATATGTTAGTGTAGAACCACATAGCCTATATCAGCTATATCAGCCTGGATGAGCAGGGAGATGAAAAACCCTAAACCAGCAGCTTGACAAGATCTTATATTAAGGCAGTTTCTGCAAAGTCAGAGTTATACCAGCACTCCTAACAGCTGAGCCTCTTCCCCTCAGAGGCCCATGTCCGAGCTAACGGGGAATCCCACATGCCACCTTTCAGGTAGCAGCATGAAGTGGTTGGTACCTTTTGCCCTGAAAGCATGACAAGCAAGTATTACATCATTTAGCGCTGAAAAGATTAATCAATCAAAGCATACTGGAATTCTTGAAAGCCAGGCACTGGTTTATGCTGTTCCCCTCCAACTTGGGCACCACAGTCGAGACAGCGGCTAGTTTCCATGGGGCGGCCACACTAGCAAAAAGCAAAATGAGAACACTGAGTTCCAGAGTAAGAGCCTCTCCAGCAGAGAAAGAGAATGAAACGAATGTCCAAGCTGTAGCTGGTTAATTCAAAAACCACTACTAGGCAAAGGACCTCTGCCTCTCTTGTTTCCTAGATTTATGGTATAAGCTGTGTTAGAGCTATTCTGAATTTTACATTACAACGACAAAATGATTAATAATATAGAGTTTAGAAAATGAGCTGCTGTGCAACAGACCATTAAAACCAGTAAACAAAATAAAACAGTTTATTGTTGAAAGCACCGCCTGCTTAAAAACCCACCAGTCTCAAATTCTTACCTCTCCTACAGTGCAGGGGTGGCCATTTGGACATCCTATCAAGAAAGAGAAACAAACAGGACAGTACTATAAGACAGATATTTATGAAGCCCGTTATTTCCTTTCATAGGGACCATCATCTTGGAGCAAGAAATATGCCTCAAGATCTAATCAAAAGTACTGGCAGTCCCAAAGCTCAAAGGAGTGATAGACCCACATAGGAACCAGAGGAAGTTTTCAGTGCTTCTCTCCTTGAGAAATAAGGAATGGAAGTCTGAAAGATTCTGCTACTGAGTACCAAACGGGCTGGTAACCATGAGTGTTCCCACCCCTGGATTCTTAGTCTGCAGTAAGATCCTACTGAGGAAAGCAGAGAACTGAAAGCTGGCCAGGAGGGTGGCAAAGTGCTCCTCTTCTGCTCACACCACTTTACCGTTGCCAGAAGTAACAGGGCAGGTCTTTTGCACTCTCAAACTTTGTAAACAGCTATAAACTTGAGACTAAACAGAAGCTTGATGCACTTTGGTGCATTACCCACATAAACCATAGCTACAAGTCTTAATTTACAAAGGATGCTTTGTAAATGCATCTTTCTCCATGCTGAGAAGAGCAGTGCGTCTGTCCTCACATTTGGAACAGTTTCATTGAAAAACCAAGCATTATCCTTCAATTTCTTTCACAGCCAGTCAGAAGCACTTACTGTACCAGCGCAGAGCGGCCACTCCTTCCCAGGTCCTCGCCTGAGCCATTATATCTTCTGGCATAGTAGGCAGAAAAGAGTGCTAAGGAGGAAAAAGAAAAAAAAGGTGACAGATGAATAAATATATCAGTTCTTTTCTGTAGCAGTTGCTCACTGGTTTCTTATTCATGGTGGGGAACAAGACATCTGAAAGCAGAGGTCATGCAGATGATGTACATGCACATTTTCAAATTCTACCTTTGAAAATCCACTCTTAAGAACTGTCAATATTGTTAGGCCTTGCATGTGCACTCTCTGGACATCCTGAACTGGATTCCTCTTGGGGTGGCCTGATGTACCCTGGTGTGTTCCAGCACGTTTCCTTACGCCTTGGATAGCCAGAAGAAGTAGAGCACCAGATCCCTCCACCCTGACTCAGCCTAGGGCTCCATGAGCCATTATCCTCTAGAGCACACAGGTCTCCACAGTATGACCTGCCAACTGCTTTCAGACTTGCTCACTCAAATATCAGCAAAAGTATTTGCCTGATACTGCTCAGGATGCAGAGGTACCTTCAAAAGGCACCAGTCCAGAGCTTATTGTTTTGCTAATTAATCCCAACACTGAAATAATCATACATCGGTAATTCACAGCTAAAACAGTAAGTTGGTGCTTTTGATGTTAAGAAAGGTTAGGCTATAGAGGATCCAGCAGATACATGAAAGAACTAGCAATACGCTGAACTGCCATCTGAGTTAAATCTCTTTACCTCCATGGTGTGTGGATGGAATGCCAGGTTCCTCAGGGGCTGCAGGACAGGGTTCTGCCCACACAGCAAGACAGCTGCAGTATGAACAGCCATTTCAATTAGTGCTCCATTGTGGCTGAAGCTTTGAGGATCCACTGTCAGAGATGGCAGTGCATTCATCACAAGAAAAGCTGCAAAGCGCTGCAGGTCTGGAGAATTCAGGACTTGGGAGTTCTGGATGAACTTAGTCATAGCATCTGTTTGCTGAAAGCACATATTTAAAAGAAATAAAACCAGCATGATATTGCCCACCAAACCAAAGAGGACTATCAGCTGCTTCCCATGCTGTGTTGCCCCTCCTTTGAAAACATTTTCAGTCTGCTCTGATCAGGACATAATTGTCTTTGGGGCAGAAGAACAAAAGGCTCTTCCACCAATGATTTAAATCTCATTCATCCTTCTCAATGAAGCATGTTTGTTGTGAGTTTCCAAAGTGAAGTACCTTACCTGCTGTTTGGGATGAAGGTTTGAGTCACTAACTCCATACAGGGCAGTGACCTCTCTGAAAATAGCCAGGAGCAGATGGCCAGATTGTACAGCCTGGGAGCTGCTAGATGCCTAGAAAAGAAGAACTGATGATATGGCGGAGAAGAGGCTATAGTTGTCACAGCTGAAGTTTGACAAGGTTTCAGCTGGTTACTGGATATGCAGGCTTCAGCAGGTCTGTGGTAAAGCTCTCCCCACACATGAAGGGGGATAGTGCAGAAATGGCTGTTGAAGCCATAAATAAATGAGTAATCTGACAGTGCTCAAGGTGATTGAGGGTTTTACATGAGAAAACTCTCAAGTATTTTATTCTTCTAACATCCAGTCAGAATTGCAATCTTACTAGGCAGCAATCTGTACATGCCTTCCTTCAAATGAAATCAACACACAAGTGAAAAAAAAAAAATCACAACCAGTGATGATAGTAGATAGTACAGAGACATTCAAAGGTGCACTGTTTGCAAACTTCTTCCTCAAGATTTTCATATACAAAATACATATTGGAAAAAAGTTACAATTACACAGAAGTCACCTGTTTGATTTTTGCGCGGCAAAAAAACACAAGGCTAGGCAGATATGGGCAGGCAGGGAGGGGGCATAAAGCTTCTTTGATTATCTGCCTACTCTCCAGTCAGTTGGCTACAAGGTGCCTATATTGCTTACTGTAAAACAAACTGCTGCAATAGATTACAAGGGGAGAAAAGCAAGGTGAGGCAACCAACAGAAATAACCTCAGAGTTACGTGTGCTAGAACATAGGTGAGAAAGTAAAGCAAACATATGTGTGTCTGCCAGCATAAACCACAGTAACTTTCAAGCAAAGGCAACCCAGGCATCTCCACTGGAAGAGACACTGCCAACAGGAACACATAAAGCTTAAACAACGGCCATCCAGAACGCACAATAGGATTATGGTGAGGAGAACGTGCCCTACCTTCTCTGCCTCTAGAAGACCCTCAGTCTTACACTCAATCATGGCCTTCCCCACAGCATCACGCAGGACTCTGTAATTCTCGCCACATGCCAGGTAACGATCGATGTGATTAGACTGGCTGTTCCGTACCTACAAAGGGAAAAGCCCACGGTGAGTACCATGGACATTAACCAGCCACTGGACAAGGCAGAATCTCCTCTTCCTCCCAAGAACTGCAGCATTTCAGCCTTCGCAAAGAGACAGCAGGCAGGCATGGCAACCCAAATAGCTTCTCACTGCTGCAACAGACTCCATCCAATAGAGACCGAGGATAAGTCGCTTTCACAACCACTCCCACTGTGGTGAGTCCTCCAGAGCTACACAACAGTAGAAATATCCCAAAGCAGCACAAACTGAAGACTAAGAGGAGATGAGAGCCATCTCCGAGGAGACACCTCTTCTTTACCTGTTGCAGAATTTCCACTGGGAACACCCAGTTAAACTGTGCCTCCGTGACAAGCTTCTGAGCAAATTCCATCCCATACAGACTAGCAATTTTCCGGACTAGGTAAACACAATGCCAGTTGTTCTTGGCGAGGCTACAGAACACCCTCACATTTGCCAGGTAACGCTGCTTCTCCTCTACCTGGTCTTGCTCTGGAGGGGAAAAAAAAGAAAAAAAAAGGCAAACCACATCCTTCCTTGTAAAGCTTTTCTGTCAGCACTAGCTGTAGCATCAAGCTCCTTTCACTAGTACTGACTAATTACACAGGAGCACTTGAGAGCCCTCTCTTCCTCAGAAGCTTATCTAGAGTGTTTCCTCAGCTGGATTTCAGACAATGATTCATTTCTTCAACAGAGGATGACATACTCCCATTTCCTTCTCTCAGGGACAAGTTTTCCATTTACTTGTAGTTCATTCTCAGAGCTCTTCCATCTTGCTCAATAATGGCTTTCCATTGTCTCAACTGCCAAGGTGATGGTGCTCCCTAATAATGATCTCCTGGGATGCATTTTGCTAGCCTGACATCCTCGATGCAAGGGCTGGACACTGAAGTCCCTTGGAATTAGTTATGTTACTGCACTTTGATGCTTCATGGACTGCGTAAGCATCTGAGACTCTCCACACGCTGTTCTCCTTTATTGGGTCAGCAAATCAGCTCAAAACTTTTTACTTATTTTTTTGAAATATCTCTTCATCCTTTTTAGCTGTGCAGAGGTCTCACTCATATAAAACAATAAGCCTTACAACAGTCATGTATCTGAAGCATCATTTATGCTTTATTCATTTATTCATTAAAGTTCAATTTAGTTGGTCCTAAATAAAATTTCACTGTTAGCATCTGGAGGATAAAATAAAGGTGTAACCGCCATGTAACTACACCCTAGGGGTCACTGGCATAGCCTTGCTACTAGTTATAGAGCATTTCTAATACATGGTGAAGAGGGCAAATAACAACTGACACTCCTAATGAAATAGAAAAGAAAAAAGCTGATGCGCTTGTTCTTGGCCGTGTATCAAAACAAGTTCTAGCACAGCACAGGTGCATTGACTATGTCCAGCCCATCTCCCATGGTGACTTTGCTCTGTATACAGCATTTCTGTCTGATAGCAGAATAATTAGACTTACCTGTGCACTCATGCAAGTCAAAGAGCAGCTCTGCAGCCTTACTCAGGTACAAGCGAACCTTGGCTACTGCCTGCAGATATTCAACGGATGATTCCTGAGGAGTTTCTCGATTGTTCTTTGGCAGATAGTTCTCTGGAAAGCCTCTGTCTCCAGGCAGATAGTTTATATAGTCATATCCAAGACTGCCCTCAGACTTTTCACACATAGAATCCTAAAGATGGGCCAGAATATTGCATGAGTGGCAGAACCACTTGAATCAGATGTCCTGTGCATTGGTACTTCATATATATCCAATGCATCCACACTGCAGTAAGCACATTAAACTTTCATGTCCCTCACAGTGCCCTCCACCCCAATGCCATTAGCTCCTCCCCATGATCTCTCTGGTGCTTATCCTAAACCTCTGCCACATCGCCAAACATCACCTTCAGCAATATGCCCAAGCTCTCCCCAATATTTCCTAAGCGTGTAGCTGAGCAAGATTGTTATGAGCATGCTGACTGGCCACGCACATCACATGTTCCAAGATGCCAAGCTCTACCTGTCTTTCCCTTAGTAAGAATACAAATTTTGATTTTATGATTTGATTTTATTCTATGATTTTTGATTTTAATGAAAACTATAAGAAACGAA
The DNA here is from genome assembly GCA_013389945.1 of Fregata magnificens. Taxonomy (NCBI): domain Eukaryota; kingdom Metazoa; phylum Chordata; class Aves; order Suliformes; family Fregatidae; genus Fregata; species Fregata magnificens. Next base: position 129,775 of record WAAD01041839.1, on the reverse strand, counting down.
AACTATAAGAAATGAAACCTCTACCCTGCTGTCAAGTTTGTTTAAAGTTGTCCAAAGCATTAAAAGTTATGCAAGGGGAGGAAAGGGAACAATCCAAACAGCATAATAATCTAAAGCTCTGCAAACAAAAAAGTGTCTGTGAAAACAAGAAAGTAGTCCCATAGTGGACTACTGCAACTAGAAATCCCCCTGCATGCTACACTTCTATGTTGGAGTTGGAGTCTTATCGGGCCTCACTTAACACTTAGACACCTGTCCAAGGTATCCAAGAGAAAGAAGAATTTATGTAATGCTGCAAACACACACAAGCCTTACTTCGGAAAGCAAGGCTAGTTACTGGAGAGCAGGTTCTGACCAGGTGATTTGATGTGATCTTCCTTTTGGGCTTTCTAGTTGGCAGCTAGTTATGCGCACAAGAAACTTGCCTAAAATTGCAGAAGAATTTCTATTCTTGACTTTTTTATTCCTGCAGCAGTCTTATTGCCCAGCTCTTACCTACCCAGCACTCTTACCTCCAAGCAGTTGACAAAAAGCAAGTAGAGTTCTTTTTTATCATTTTTCTCTAGGATCTCGTTGTGCTCTACCTGGGACAGGTAGTGTTGCACATCATTTTTCACTTCATTGAAGCTACAGGAGAGAGAAACACCGCCTTACCACAACTGCAATACTGACAGCTACTAATGTTCTAGATCATCATTGAACTACTAGTTATGTCCATGTGACAGGTGGGGGTCACTCTGGATCCATCTGGAAGATGGAAAAGCAATTGTGCCATCTTTTGCCAGATGTCATCTAGCCTCACACTCTGAGCTAGGCTTTTATCATCAACAATGCCAAATTAGCATTTCTAGGGCATAAGTCATCTGATCTAATTTAGGCATCTGATTTAGGAGACGATCACGCTTGAGAAATGGCTTTCTGTGCAGTGACTGCAAAGGGAGACTGGAGGAGCTAGTGTGAATGGAGAGATCTGTGTAAGCATACAAAAGACCATTTTTGATTAAATATCTGTGGATAAGAAGTATTGCTTTGCTGATCTAGAGCATATAAATTAGTCGGCTATCTTTAGGTTACCCAAGCCACCCACATTCAGCACCAGTTTAGGTTAAGAATAGCTAGGTAAACCTTGGCACAGACTGGTCAGATACTTCAACACAAGCTACATGCAAGCCAGCATAACTAATACAAAGGCACACGATGAATTTCACCTGTAATGATTCAAATTCAATGAATAGCATGGAAGTGAGGAGAGCAATCAGATTGGTTTGATGAGGTCATGAAAAACAAAGCTGAACGACTCCCTAGTGTAACATCCATCAATTGTCTGACTGTGCTCACCTGTACTTCAAGAGGAGCTTCAGCATTACTGAGCGGATGATGGGAGTTTCATCCACTTCATCATTAAATGGGGACAGAAACTTTGTGTAGATAGCAGGGTGATCTGCAGAGATAAGAAACAGACAAGTTTGGCAGGTGAGAGAAAGTGGCAAGAGAATCAGCTCCATAAGGCTAAGCGTCAGGATGAAGGGAGCTCACCTGAATCTTTCAGGAAGCTTCTGTGAACAAACAGCAGATTAAGGAGCTCTTGGATCACCTCTGCCTCAGGGGGTTCATTGTCCTTGAAGCACATGGTAGTGACCACATCTATGAAGAAATTATTGCACCTCTGCCGGAACAGGGCATTTCTTGCTATGGCATCTCTAGGGGAAGGGTAAAAAGCATTAGAGCAATGTTCAAATAGAGAACCACTTAAATAATGGATGAAGCAAAGCAGACACAGGCAAAAGTCACCAAGGTGAGATACTTTTCCAGCTTTCCAAAAGGCTGGATTTGTGCAACACTTCAGTAGTATTGTCTGCAAAGGCTGTATCACATTGACAACTAAGATCACAAATGGCAATGTGATGCCAGATACATTTACTGAGAGTTTTTTGCTAAGCTATCACAAAGCAAGCCAAGGTGACAAGCAGTTCCCTTGTCCGATTCAGCCACTGACAGTGCTTTAGCTTTACAGGGTTTTGTAATTACAGTTTTCTTACAGGGGCCAAGGCAACTTCCTCCCTTCTTTTGAAACAATAAACAGAAAACAGACAGGACCTGTTCCAGAAAAAGTGGAGCAGAGTTCCCTCCACCCATTCTGCTTGTATTGACAACTTCAGAGGTGCGAATCAGAATTTCCTCACACAACCGGCCCCACTGTAACACTTCCACCTTGGACAGGGTGGAGTACCTGACCTCCACGGAGACATTTAAATGAACATCCTCCACAGCAACCCTGCAGTATGGACAATGCATCTGTGCTGGTACTAGCCACGTTCTGATGCACTTCTGACAGTACACATGGTAGCAAGGCAGGCAGACTGGATCCTTCGGCTCTCCTAGGCAGATCGGACATGGCTTCAGACCATCTCTGTAATTCAGAAACAGTAATGAACACAATTGCTTCAATGTTGTCTTACCAAACGCCTTTAATAAGATGTTCAGCTGCAACTAGACCAAGAAGAGAAAATGTACAACCCACTGGCTAACTGCTTAGCCTCAGGGTGCAGAATAAAATGGAAGTTATTGCTCTTCATTTGGCTTTCATTACACTGTATGCAGCACTGCCTTATGCCCAGAAATATGCTGGCAATATAGGCAATATTCCTACTGGACACTGCGACTTGTCTCAGTGTCACTACCTGTAGAGCCTGTTGCTGACTTCATCCTTACATTGGCACAGTACTTTCATCACTGCAACAAAAGTTGGATGAGTCTTCATGTCTGAGTCATGCTGAAAACACTGCAGAATAAAAGGACAAAGCTAAATGACTCAGCTCTAATACCTGAGACAAAAATTCACATGATCAGCAGAGGCAAATGGGGAAGAGGTGAAATCACATCTTTGCTTACCTTGGCAAGAAGCAAAGTATATTTTTTCACTAAATTCTCAAATTCTGGCATCAGAGTGTTGATGCCAAACAACACATGTTCTACAAACAGAGACATGGAGAAAACCCGGTTCCAGCAGACTCTGTGGGAAGGAAAGTGTGATTTCAAAAAGTAAAATTATGAGCTGAGAGCGTGAATGGAAGTGCAGTATCAGGTCACTCTAATGATCTCACTGCTTTTCATGCTCACCGCTACAGCATTTCTGTACTTCTCATGCAACTTCTTGCCTTACCCTTTTGGTTATCAGCCCTGCTTTTTGTCAAGGACAACACACCTAACAGTACCTAACACACTGAGCTTATGGCATAGGAGCCTGTCCTGTAGACAGCACTGCAGCAGAATTTAAGACCACTGTAAAGGCCTTCTCACACCTCTAACTTCTATATCCTAGGAAGTAATTAAAAAAAGAAAAAAATCACAATTAACTACACTTTCTTCACTTCGGTTAAACTAAACAAGGTCTGTGAGAAACCAGGGTAGCTCTCTGGGCTTGTCTTCCAAAAGCCAAGACTCAGTCTTAGATGCAATGAAGCTCCCAATCTCTCATAGTCTTTATACACATGGAATGAAGTGGGGAGACATTGCTGGTTAACAGGAATCTAATGAGAACTTTAAATAAACCCCGAACCCAGCTGGAATGCACTGGATGACACTGCCAGATTTAGAGGGAGAATCTACATAAGGTAAGATAAAAAAAAAAAAATCTGGTTCTTGATGCTTGGTATGTAATTGAGCCTAGTAGGAACCTGGAAAAGTTTGCAAAGTCTTTGTCTGAGAAAAGCAGCGTCAGAGTAGCTTTCAGCCTGTACTAATATTCTTATTAACAGCAAGGCAAAAAATCAAGATTGTGAGCAGATCTGTGGTACATACTCGAGTTCTTTTAGCAGCTGATGGCACCGACTCCCACTCCTCTGTAAATCCTTCTCTTTACAAAGAAATTCAACAGGCATACGGAGATTCTTCACTTTCTGCAGCCAGATCTCTGGATGGGCTGTCTGCACTTGATTTTCTAGCTCTTCAGCACATACCATTGCAGCTAACACATCTAAAACCTAGATACACACACAGGGTGTAAGCATAACACAACAGCTGCATTTCAGAATTATTTATGAACCTTGGGCTTTCAATCTGGTTTGCTATAGCATGTGTTCTACTGAATAATGTTCTACTTGACTATCTTAAGATCTGGAATTCTCATGCTCGTGGCTCGGATCATTAGCACATCCTATTAGCTGATGCAAAAGCAGGGCAAACTATTTTAAATCCTGCTAATAACAATGATAACATAGCAGATTGTTCCTAATGCTGAGGATCTTGACCGATCTTGTGCTTCCCACTTTACTGTTGCTGAAATCAAAAGGAGACTGAACACTAGCTAATTCAGTCAAGACAGAGTTCTCTGCTAGGGCTGAGGATCACAAAATGCCTGGTAGTGACTCTACCATCTCTGAGTGTGGTATTCCATATCCTTTCTGGTTAACGAGGTAGTCAACCACATGGGGGTGTACAGCCAGGATCCTAGAAAAGTTCTGCAGGCGGCTCTTGAACTGATTGTATCCAAGGTGGACCCAAGGCAAGGATGGCACTGCCTCCTCTCTTCTGGGAGATGTTGCCTTCCATTCCTCTATGCATGATAAGAATGCAATTCGCAGACACTGAAAGTTTAGAAAAAAGTTAGAACCAAAATTAAAAAAAGAACTTTTATAATTCATTTTGTACTGGAAATCCTGGCAAAATTCTCTGAAAGAAGAGAATCAGTACTTTACAAAGACAGCCTTAAATGATGTGTCAGTTTTCATAGGTGCTCCTATGGAAGTGCTTTTCTGAGTAAGCTCTCAGCAATTTCAGCAGCCATTCAGCGTCAAATGCATCTGCTTTGTGGCTACCTTGCTATTAGTCTGTCTCAGAGCAGGATTTTGGCTGAGAAGGCAAGATTGATACAGAAGGGCATGTTCACGGGCATCATGCTCTTCTCTCCATCCAAAGGGTTTCCAGCTCTCATTCCAGACACTGACCTGCAGCTCCTCTAGGGAGGACACACCAATGGTCAACACAATAAAGTCTGTGATATAGCACTGGAAGACCATCTGCCTTTCTTCCTCAGTCAGGGCAGAGATAAATTTTCCCAGTGCAGTTTTCTGGAAGATATCCACAAACTTCTCAGCTTGGTCTGGAAAATGAGAATGCAGAGAAAAGCTGAATATTAGGAGGAGGCTGGGTTTGACACAGCTTCTGTCCTAAAGAGACTGACACCTAATTAATCACTGATGCATACAGCACTCCCCTCATTCAGACCACTAACAAGGGATTTGAGACCAGGCCTTCTCAGTGCAGGCACCAGTGTTGTATTTATGGAATCTCATCTTGTCATTAACTCTTTGCATTTCCACAGCATTTTGAATACAAGGGCACAGAATATGTGAGAAAGACTAATAGTGAGAAGCACAAAGAAAAGCTAGTTGCACAAAGCTCTGCTGGCTCATATGAGCACAGAGGGATTGAAGGTCACTCCAGGGTCACAGAAAGGTAGAAGCATGGTAGCGACAAACCAGAGTTTACAGGGCAGGGGGATGGAGATGCTCTGTGTCACGAGCTCAAGCCAGGCTCTCACCTTCAGTGTTTTGGATGTATTGAGCTTCCAACCACATCTCATCCAAGTACTCCTTTATCCTCCAGCTGAAGGGCATCTCATTCCCAGCATCAGCAGACACCATCATGTTGTTCTGCACCAGAATTATCTCTGGCTGAGAGCTAGGAGATTAAAAGGTCATTAATGCACTGGACTTTTGCCTGGGAAACACATTCAGACAGAGGCAGGAAGCTGCAGAAAGCAAGAAATTAGCCCTGGAAGGGGATGAGGGAAAGGGAAAGAACTGAAGGACTCATTAACACAGCTGATCCTGCCAACTGTGTCACATTAGGACTTACTCAGTAAGCATTCCCTGGCAAAAGGGCTGTAATGGCAGGACACATGGGCTTCAAGGGCTGGGTAAGAAGTGTGAGCATGCCAAGAGCTAGAGAGCAAAGCCCAGGAGTACTGGAGATAAGGTAGAAAGAACAGACTTCTGAAGTCACCAAGGACTGCCCTGCTGCCTTCGGCACAGCACAGGGGAGCAACCAAGAGTGTTAATCTCCCACGTGGATTTAAAGCCAGTGCTGGACTGGTCTCAGTGCTGCCAGCCAAGCCCTCCTGCTGCTCTCTCCAGTGGCTCACCTGTTCTTACCCACACCGTAAGGGACAGTCAGAAGTTTTGTATCACTGAAGATGAACATCCACAGGTTTGTCACCCACTCAGCTGCCGGCCTGACCAACAGCTCCAGATTGCCATTTCTGTCTATGACAGCAATCAGGAGAGCCAGGAATGGAGTGATCACGTTCTGGACTCGCTTCCACAAGGTGTGCCTTTGGGGGCAGAAAGAGACCAAGAAACCCAGAGGGAAGGTGAGCAATGGTATCAGCAAATCAGGAGGTGGCTGTCCTGAAAAATTGCTGACATTTGCATGTGAGAAAGTCCTAATCCTGCCTTTAAGGGAAAAAAATACCACCAACAAAAACCCCTACACTTCTCTCACTCGTGGCTTGCCTGTAATCCCACTGTTCCACTCAAAGCACTTGTGCATTCATGCATTCCTGTCCCAGTACAGCACATTCTGCTGTAAGTCACCCTCCCTTCAGGGAGCAGGAGAGGCCAAAATTGCCTTCGGAGAATTTCCAGCACAGACTGGAGACTGACACTGCAAATATTCAGATTACACAAAACTGCTGTCTCTGCTGCACAGTTGCCATTTGCAGACTTTTCTTGGAAGCGTGCAGGTTACAAGATATTGCTTGCTGCTGTCCTCACCTGAAGGTGCCTGCCTCCTGGAGAGCACTGAGGTTGGAAGCCTCCCGAAGCACCCAGTTCTTTGGGTGAAGGGAATTTTCTTCTTGCTTCTTCAAAAGGTTGGAGAGACGAGCCTTTGTCATCTTCAGGAAAGAGGCTAGAAAACAACAGGGAACTTGCATTTTCTCTTCTATTGGCATTGGATCCAAACCCAAGTAGCACACCACAGCGTTTTACAATTGTTTCAATAATTGGCCAAGGGGGAAAAAACAGCCACTAGAGCTAGCACAGCCAGAGAAAAAGCCATGACCTGAACTCCAGGAAAAGCCCTATAGCCAAAGGAGCGACAGTGGAGCACAGACACACACACTCTTAGGAGATTGCCTGGGAGATCCACTGACCTTTGGGTCCCCAGTGAATTAACTTACATGTTTTGGTGGTCCCCTAGACGCTCAGGGACACTACCTGCTGCAGCCAGGGAGCACATACCTTTCAAGTCATCCTCTTTGGACAGAAGGCCAAGGAGAATCTTAATTCGCTTTCTGCTTCGACCAAGATCTTCATTTTGGTCCCGTAGCATCCCCACAGCACTTTGTACACAGGTCCTCAGGAGTACAGTGGTATCCAGGATTTCACCCTTCCCAGGAACACCGTGAAAACAAGTTCATTACTCTTCAGGTTTACATCCTTGCCCCCAACACATTCCTCTTAAAACTATTACAGTGCTCTCTAGAAAGGGCCTGTCGCCATAGCATCCCATCTCACAGTTCTCTTCTCATCTCAGGCTACAAATCTAAGTTCTTCTTTTGCTATCAAGTACATGACGCAAATTCTGTGGCCCTTTCAAACTGGCATGCAACACAGCATTTGTATTAAGACTCCTATAGGGGGGAAAATTCAGCAGTTCAGGGAAAAAAGTGGAAATGATAAATGTGACTAGGGAAAATACGCCCTCCCTGGGAGATGCTTAGGCACTAGAGGGGCAAAAGCCACATGCGGTCACCCTCGTACTGGGCATCCTCCAGCTTATGCTGTCAGGAGAACATGAGCCAGTCTTAACATGGCTGCAGCACAGCAAAGTCCACAGCCAACTCCAGCACGGCTTCAAATGCACACCTCAGTCAGAAAGCGCAAACAGCTAGAGTGGCAGGCTCAGAATCACAGTTCTCAGCTTCAGGGTGTAGAAAGACAACAGATGCTTTTAAAACTGATTTTTAAAAATTAGGAGCATGAAATGACTAAGGAATTAGAGGGTCCTTAGAATGGTTTACTTCTTTAATGATGCTGATTTTGATTGGGCTGCAGGGGAAGGAATTTGTGTCTGATCATTAACATTCATGATGCAAATAATATTCCTGATGGATTTCAAGTGAATGGGGATGCAAAAGGTGTGTTGCACCTATGGAGGACAAAGAGCAGAGCGCCATATTGACAGCTGAGAAGCAAATAAATGTATTCTGAACTGACCTCATAGTGCCCTGCTTCTGGCACTGGTGTTTCAACCTCCACCTCGTTTTCCTCCTGTTCTTCTCCATTGACAGGCAGAGCTACAACTAAGGTGTAGAATTTTTATTAGAAAGAAGCAGTACACTTCTGCATCAGTCAGATAAGAGTTTATTTAGCAACTGCATCCCAGAGCAGCAGAACATCTGTCAGAGATCCATTATCACCTGCATGAGTAGCTGAGATCCGCCTCTCTAAACACAGATAGAGCTGCTAGGGCTGTCAAGCTTCATGCAGCAAGAACTGGAAGAAATACGACACTCAGAGCTAATGCACTAAGCTCTAACAGAATCGTGTAAGGCAGTATGGTGAAAGGAAAAAGCGTAAGACAAAACTGAGGTGAAAGAAAAAGTCTTTTCTAACCTTCCTACAGGTTTAGGTGAACAGATCTATATTCACGCAAGTGAGACATTCTCTGGAGTGACTCCTTGTCAGTGATCTCTGCCATGCAGCATCTGCTGCTCCCCATGCTGAGACAGAGCACTCAGGGTGCTGAGCAGTGCAAATACCACATTTTTATCAAAAGAAAAAGGGAAAACTACCAAATTAACTTACTTGATGACCCAAAGTTGCAGTAACAAACTAAATAGAAATACAAGTTGGTAGTCATGTGGTGATGCCCACAAAACAGCTGCTGAGCAGGGTAAATCATTAGATATGTTATATCAGGCATAAGTTCCACTAGCACCAAGTCTGGGACCACATCTCCCCTTTTCCCCACTGGCATATCAACACCACTGGCTGGCACAGCCAGCCTGCAGCTCACCTTTGGTTTTACCTGAATCCTCACAGAACATCTGGCTGATGGTGAGGTTCTGCAGGGCAGTCATATCGGAGATCATGTCCTTGGATCTGCGGAGATCGTCTATGTGCACCGACTGCCACAGTCCTAAAGACAGAGGACCAAAAAAAAAATCATTTCATGCTTAGCATGCTTGTCTAGAAGAGCTTCGCAAGAATTATCTCCCAGTACCTGTGGGCTTTCACATTCAGAGTTCGCTTACTCTCACTTCTTGATGTAGAAAGGGAAAGCAGCAATTCACTTTGAACATGCTAATGCACACTACCCTGACTGACGGGGCATGCACTCTACCAGGGCTTTGAGGCTCTTAGAACCCACGACACACAGCAGGAACCTTGCTGCTGAAAGCAGAACACGTAAGCACGTACTCAGGAGCCTCCTGGAGGACAATATGCCAACGCAGTTAGCATCGTGCTTGTTTGCTGCTCTTGATCTGACTAGAAAGAGGACTCATCTGTCAGTGGGCAAGGCAAGGTGCTCTCACAAAGGAGACTAGGACTCCAAGGTACCAATCCCCCAGGGGCAGTCCCTGTGGGTAAGGGAAGCAGCTCTGACAACCCAGAGGACACCCTGATCCAGACTTTAAGGACTAAAAAGGTGAACAAGACAAATGCTGCTCTGGTATGTTTGCCTGAAGCCAGTTGAAGAGTGAGGAGCAACAGATGGCCAGACCCACCTCCATGGAATCCCACGTAGGACGTTCCTCCTTCCACCCGGGAAAGCTTCATAATAAAGTAAACAAAGACAGAGACTTCTCCCAGGTCCACCTTGTTGATTTCATTAACAACAGTATACCTACAACAAAGAGGAAATGCTGTTGACAGATGCAAGACAGACAGAACTTCATGGCCACAAGTCTTTCCTCTGTAAGGGGGCACATTTCTTCCCCCATACAGACACAAGTGACTCACTCACCCCTTCCTCCCAGCCAGCTGTGCTAAGCCTGCCACCTCTAGCTATGCCTCGAATGATAACCCTGATCCTCAGCTCTTCAGGACTTCTGCAGCCAATGGCAAGAATTCATACTTCAAAGGGGATTATCTGGTAATTTGACTCAGCTTAGTTTATTTTGACTTAGGTTATGAATTATTATTTGAAATACAATTAGTGCTTCTAGATTCATTCCACTACAGAATAAACAAAAGATTACACGTTCCTGATTCTGAAACCCCCAAAACAGCACTAATAATCAAATGGGGGTGAGGAGTCACTACGCAGAACAGCTAGCTGGGAACCACTTCACACTTGACTTACTTGGCTGAGGCGATGAGCTGGGCATTTTCAGAGCCATCTTCAAAGTCTGTCTGAATAATAAGGACTTTATTTCCTGATGTGGCATCAAGGAAATCTCTGAAGAGTAAAAGGGGATTTAAAAGAAGTCACTAAATGTAAAAACAAAACATTAAAGACTGTAGAAGCAGTCACTCCGCATTAGCTTTGGCTGCTGCAGGCAGAAGGAGAGATTAAAACACCCATCCTATAGGGGTGGTATAACTTCAAAAACCCATCTCAGTATGATGGACCTAATACAGTTTGCACTGAGCCAGTCCACTGTTCAGCACAGCATGGCCTCTTGCCTCCATTTTCCATATGTGTTACTCCAAATGTTCATAGAATCATAGAATCTCCTGAGTTGGAAGGGACCCATAAGGATCATCGAGTCCAACCCCTGACCCTGTATAGGACAATCTCAAAATTCACACTATGTTTGAGAGCATTTTCCAAACGCTCCTTGAATATTGTCAGGCTTGGTGCTGTGACTACCTCCCTGGGGAGCCTGTTCCAGTGCTCCACCACCCTCTGGGTGAAGAACCTTTTCCTAATGTCCAACCTAAACCTCCCCTGGCATATCTTCCTGCCATTCCCTTGGGTCCTGTCACTGGTCGCCAGGGAGAAGAGATCGGCACCTGCCCCTCCTCTTCCCCTTGTGAGGAAGCTGTAGACCACGATGAGGTCTCCCCTCAGTCTCCTCTTCTCCAGGCTGAACAGACCAAGTGACTTCAGCTGCTCCTCATACAGCTTCCCCTCTAAACCCTTCACCATCTTTGTGGCTCTCCTCTACCCATGTATCTTTCACCCAGATGACAGCCTATTCAGAGCAGGATAATGCAAAACCAGGCTCACCGGATGCTCTTCAGGAATGAGTACTCTGTGTCAAACTGCTGCAGGAACACAATTTGAGGCCTTTGTGCTTTACCCTGCACTTCTCTCTCCAGGCAAGCAGCATCAGCACTTGTGAGAAGCCTCGAGAAGGTGGTGACCTGGGAGTGCAAGATACAGGTTTGTTCTTTGCTCAGGAATGCAGTAGGAAGGCAGTAGAGACTTACTCATCTATGCTCCCAGATGCTGCTAATTTGCTGCAGAGCTGGACTGCACCCAAAAAACCCCATTTATTCGCCCTGCCATTAGGCAAAGGGTTAACAGGGGCTGTTACACCAACCCAGGGCCACTGCTGGGTAGCCGGACACAACGACTCTTGGTGCTGCCACAGATGGGGCAGTAGGGCAGCTGAGAAGGGGCAGCCAAGGCTTTGAGAAACTTTTCATGAACCCCTGTAGCATGCCTTCCCTGCTACACTGCCTTCCCTGCAGCGCTCTCAGGGAGCAGCAAGTCCAGCCCCAAGAGAAAGCACATTGTTTCCATGTGAGGCAGCAGAGGGAGAAATTCTGCAGCCATCTCAGCTGAAGTTCTTTGGTTTTGGTACTAGATAAAGTAAAGCAGAGCTATCCCATTAAAGGCCCATGAGATCTCTGGCTGTTTGTGGCTTAGCTGGGTTAAAATCTTTTGTATCTTTAAGACCAGAGGCAGACACAAAGAAATGAGGGTTCAAAGGCTCCTGACAACTTTTTCTGCAGCCAGTAGTCTGTTTTGCTGGCTGTGTTCATGAAGACAAAACTACTTTCAAAGTAAAGAGATGCATCAGCTGCCCAAACTCACTTAAAACCCCTGCTTGCCAGGGACCCTCAAATACTGCTTCATGCATAGCGGAGGTAATAGATTCTTCAGGATGCAACAACACACCTGCTGAAACACCCACCTCCAACACATCTGGGCACTAAGCGGCAAGGCTGTTCAAGTTTACTCGGGGGTAGCCATAATGCAGCCCTAGCAGTATAAACCAAAAACCTCAGTGCAGGTTGGGAGGGTTTTGAGAGGACGCTGCAAGATACTCACCTCTGTAAAGACCGTTTGGTACCCAGACCCAGCGTGGATGTGAGCTCCAAGGAAGTCTGCAAAAGACATGTGTTGCTGCTGCTTGAAGTATATATTGGCCAGAGAATCTGCCATAAACAAACCCACCGAGTTGCAGAGGCGTATCACAGAGTCCGGGGTGGCACAGTTCAGCAGTGCCAGCTGTGCTTCTTTCTTCACGCAGGACATGAGTTCACTAGGAGGACACACTGGTTTCAGCCTTTCCGTTGCCTGAAGGACCACTGAAGCACAGGTATTGGAGTGGTAGCCCACAAACACATCAGAAGGGCTGTATTTCTGCTTGCTTATGAAGTGCTCCTCTGTATTGGCTGCAGTGAACTCATGCACCCACTTCTTCAGCTCTGTCACAGTTTCTCTTTGCCCCTTGTCCAGGACAGTACTGATATCCAGGTAGTGCTTTTCCAGCCTGTTGATCAGTGGGATGGGAAAGTGCTTGTATACTACGTCTTTCTCCTCAATGACTATCAAACGGAACTTCGGGTGCACTCGGCACTTCACCCGGTGGGTGCCCAGTCCCAAATCAACATACTTCTGGCCAGCAAGGTACACGTAGTACTGATTGAGGGCATCGTAGAGGCTTTCATAAAGGTTTTGCAAGTTGAGGAGCACAACCATTTGACCAGTTTCCATGCAGACCTTCACACGGTTGATGTTCCTGCATATCTGGGTATACTCTTGGTCCTTAGGGAAACTGGAGCCAAAGATAATTTCTGGCTGTTGCCGGGCAGTAAAAAAAGCTTGCTGGAGGATCTGCAGTGCTGCATAATTCTCAGTCAACACAAGCAGGTACCTGCAATCACCATCCTGACCACTGCTGTAAATGTTTTGTCGTACCAGCTCAATTCTACTGATATCATAAGCATATATGTCTCCTTTTTCTGGTAACTGTGAGGTGAATATTTCCAAGGCATTGACATCATCTTTGCCACCAAAGTTACGAAGAACAACTTCAGCTATGTCTTGAGGTGTCAGCTCACTTTTGGACCTCTTAGCTAAGGCAAAAAACATCTTTATGAGGCTATAGTAGTCACGCAGACCAAAGAACTCCCTGTCTTGGGCCTTGCAAATATTTTCATATGCATCTGCAAAGTGACGAAAATACTGTTCGACCTTCTGCAAAGCCCCTCGTGCTGAGCAACAAATCCCCTTCGCACTTTCTATAAGCTCTTCTTTGCTGGGGTCGCCACGTGAGACAAAGATGCCTCGATTCATTTTAGCAGGATCCAAAGCCCAGTTGGAAATCCCGATGAAGCCAACCTTTTTGTGAGGAAGAGGGACATCATCTATGCAGCCATCTTCCAAAAGTGGATGCAAAGTCTTCAAGGGCATTTTGGGAGAGTCTTCTGCCAGCCCAATCTCATCCAAAACCACCACTGACACATATTCCTCCAAGTTCTTCCCTTCCTGGAATCGAGCACAGTGCTTGAAAGTACCTATGATTCCCTCTGGAGTGGAGAGAGGACTGCACTGAAAAGACACTAGATGGATCTGCTTCAGGTCCTTGAACAAATCTGAATGAGCTGCTTGGCCTTGCATAGCATCAGCCACAATGGTTTTTGCAAGGGATTTGGAGCTCCCAGGCTTCCCAACAAGAAAAAGAGGGATTTTCAACTCAATGCAGATGACCATCATAAAGACATTTTCCTTCAAGGCCAAATTTCTTGCTATGGTATCTCGGAGGTGCACACCACTCAGGAATAAGTCCTGCATCAGGGAGATTTCTTCCAAAATCTTTTTCTGGGTATCATAAGGTTTTGGAAGAACCTGGCTGATAGCACTCCTATATCCCTCCTTCTTTTCCAAGGATGCATGATAGCAGACCCCCACTGCCAGCACTAAGGACCAGATAATGGTGTTTCTCTCAACGGTGCTCTTTGGAGCTCTCTTCTCGGCAAGGTACTTCTCCAGTTCTCTCAGCAGGAGTTTACTGTGCTTGTGAAACCACTTGAAAACTTCCATGCAGCGTTCCACATCCCGCAGGCTGACAAAGCTGCATTCGTCGTCCCTCTGTCTCATGTATTGCTGGGAAGCAAAAAGCACTTCTGTAATTATCTCTGCTTCAAATTGCCTCATTTGGACATGTTTGGTAACTCTCTGTACAATCTGTTCTATATACATTTTTTCAGTTAAGTTGTTCAGTTGCCCAAAATCCCACACTAAGGGGATCATGCTGGGTGGGAGTGCATGGACCCGGTACACAAGCTGTCTCAGTGGAATGGATCCAAGCTTATCCTTTGTCTCATCTGCTTTGACACGGTAGCCCAACCCAGCTAATTCCAAGCGTTGAATCATCTTTGGTGTGTGCTTACGATAAGGGTTGCAGGCTGCTATGATCTGCAAGCCAGAGGAAGAGACCAAAGGCTTCCCCTGTACTGTGTGGTCACACAGAACTTCCTTGATGCTGCTTACAGCCTCTGTTGTGTTGGCTTCATCGAAAAAGAGGACTGTGTCCAACCCATGCTGCTCCTTATTGGTTTTAGCAAGGGCTTCTGCTTCTTTGATCCTGGCATAAATCATCTCTGCAGTAGTACCTCCATGAACTTTCACAAGCTTCATATTCTCTACCTCTAAATAGCTTCTGCGTAACTTGCACAAAAACTTTATAAGTCTGGTTTTCCCACAGCCTGTTTCTCCCATGATGACAACTGGGATGTTGCATCTGAATCGCATCTCAATAGCCAAGATTTTTAGCACATTGTCTGTTGTGAGTTCGTATGTCTCATCAGGGTCTGTTACCCAGGGGATTCCCAAAACCATGCAAAGCTTCTCTAGCTTCTCATGACGATGCCATTCATCAAATGGAATATTGAAGGGAACTCTTTGGAGTAACAAGCCATCGTACAACTGTGAAGTCATCACATTTTTCTTGATAATGTTGCCATTCAAAGGATTAATGGCATCAACACTGCCACTGCCATTAGGCTGAAAGTGGAAACCAATGAATGTCATGGACACACGATCTTCATTGAAAAACAAATATGGATGAGGCTCAGACTCCCACTTTTTCCGAATGCGGAAAGGAAGAAGATCATCTTCTGCAATGTTCTCCAGGTTGGAAGACTGCCTTCCTGAACTTTGATCAGAAATGTTTAGGGAGGGTGTCGCAAAATCCCTTGCCATTAAAATCATGAAGGTAACAACAAAGTTTTTGAAACCTTGCAAAGTGTCCTGGACAAACTCAGGGTTGCAAAAGACAGAAGCTTCACAGTCTCTCAACTGAACGTTGAGAAACCATGTGAAGTTTCGGAGTTCTGACCAGGAGGGATCTACGATCCCACAGTGCAGGAGGAACTGCTGCAGGCATTCCGCCGGGTTCCCTTCCACAGAGCGTGCTTTGTAACAGAATGTGTCCAGATTGTACCCCTGGTCAAATCTTTTTAGATACTGGAAAGGTCTCTGGAAAGCCTCACTGCAAAATTCCTCCTCATCCATTCCTGGGTCTGAAACATCCCCAGACTGATTCCCAAGTGTCTCCATTTCTAGTACTTCTTTGGGAGACTTGCATGTTATTTTAGGGAACACATCAAAGAAATTATACTTCTGGCTCGCTGACATCTGGAGTAAAGGAAAAGAAAATATGTCATCACAAAGCTGTAGCCCTAATCATCTTCAGTTTATTTAGCCTGTTCTTACAGTATTCTTGCCTAAAATCACAGACCTAACTGAATAAAAGCAGCTAGCCTATAAAACCATGACACTTTTTCCCCTGTACCTCACTTTTTCCACTTAAAAGGCATCACAATTAATCCTATTTCCTCTTACAGTCTCCTTCCTGTAACATTAGTCCTTTGTTACCTCCAGCCCCTTCTCAGTGCTCCCTCAAAGAAAAAGAAAACTAAGCCCAAGAAACTGTCGTTATTTATCCCTGTCACTTCTACGCTCTGTTCTTACGGCTGCATATAAGTATTCTAGCATTTTCAAACATGCAAAGTAACATGAGGAAGGCTAGATTTTGCATTTTTATGTTTCCTATAAATGTTACAGTGGGGCCAGTGAGGCTTGGACTAACAGGCCTTCAGAAATTACCAACCCAAGAAAACTACAACAGGTATCATTTACTGTCTAGTTTTAGTATCACCTTGTACAACACAGGGACACCACTTTGTAATGGAGATGCACAGTACACCCTGATACAAACACGGAATTTCCTATGCTATGTTTACAGTTATAGTCTCTACAACTCATGTGCAGCTATATGCAAACATATATGCAAAATGAATGAGAAATTCAAAGAAATCAAGTATTCTTGTGTACATACATGTCTTGCCACTTTATTTGGCACTGGTGATACCTCAAGAATTTCAATGATATACAAATGGCACTTCTGTCGTAGCCACATATTTCCATTATTATCTGTCAGATACTGCAAAACCAACAGCTTGAATAGAAACTCTGGAATTCCACTTTGTACCTATCACAAGAAAAGACACAAATGCATTTCCTCTTTATTTACTCACCATAACTTCACAGAATCATAGGTTGAGGGTGGAAAAGATCTCTGGAGAGCACCCTGTCCAACACCTCCTGCTCAAAGCAGGCTCAGCTAGAGCAGGTTGCCCAAGACCATGTCCGGTCAGGTTTTTAGTATCTCCAAGGTTGGAGACTCTACAGCTTCTCTGGGCAACCTGTTCCAGAGTTCAACCACTTTGATGGTAAAGAGTTATTTATGTTACTTACTTACACAACAATTAGAAAACACATCCTAGTGAAATGGCTTACTAAGAAACAAAACCTTTAAAGAAACAACTTCTGCAAGGATCCACACAGAACTTCTAGGACAAGGCACCTGTGGGAGGAATGTACTTACTGAAGAGGTGATATCAAAATGGAATATCATGGGCTTTGTCTGGTGTTTTGTCTTCAGAAAAGGCAGAAGAGATTTTAGCACTTTATCTTCATCCACTTCTGGTTCAATTAGTCTGATGGTTTTCAGAAGTTTTGTATAGTCAGGCTGCTCTGCTTGCAGTCTCTCATGTAGCCTCTTCACATACAGAGATTTCCCTGTTATCATAAAAAACACCAAAAGAATTAAAGCCATTAATATTGAATACATCACATTAAGGTCATAATAGAAAGACGGAAGTCAAATGCTTAAGTACCCTATCCTCGGAGATCTCTGAACCTTCCTAAAAGGCATTCCAGAAGAAGAAAGCCTAAATCTGGTTGGAGGAGCTGCAGCCTGGAATCAAAGCCATTGCTGTTGTTGGCTACTGAAGACTGTCATTATCCACATTGCTTGTTTTGCTTAGACTACCTGAGATAGGCTTTACTTTTTAGTACGACTTGAATCTGTTCTACTATGTGGTTGTTTCTAAAGTCAAAACATGGCGGGGGGGAAATGGTTGTTGTCAAAGATAAAAGCACCATCAAGTTTCCTATTTTATCCTGTAGAAACTAATTTTGCCAGCATTCGGGCAATGCCATTGATTTGGGTTTGTTGTTTGCGGTTGGCTGTAGTCTGCATCTGCTGTTCCCCAGATTAACACGGGGAATGGAAAGACTGTTCCTCGTCCAGTGGCTACATCCCATCACACCCTTTATGCTGTATGTAGTGCAGGAGCTGGCTGTGGTAGGTTCATTCCACGAACACTTCCCAGTTATGGGTGTCTGGGTAAAGCTGTCTCTTCCAACCTTTTGGAAGCTCCAAACTCACCCTCAGCAGTATGAAAGGTTTGTTAACACAACAAAAAAGGTGGGTTTATATAGCTTTCCAGACTGAAGCTAAGGCAGCAGCCATTCACAGGTAACACCCAAGAGCTGCCCTGGGTTGCTGAAGTTTGACAAAGGATGCCATTTGTTACCAAAACTCTTTTGGATTTTCTCACTAATCCCTGGAAAATAATGTAACACACTTCCCCTTTTGAGCCCAACCTTTTTCATTGGGGTGGTACTTGTCATGGTTTAGCCACAGCTGGCAACAAAGCACCACACAGCCACTTGCTCACTCCTCCCCCCCGGTGGGATGGGGGAGAGAATCAGAAGAGTAGAAGTGAGAAAACTCATGGGTTGAGATAAAGATAGTTTAATAAGTTGTGCTCGTTTTGGCTGGGATAGAGTTTTTCTTCACAGTAGCTAGTATGGGGCTATGTTTTGGATTTGTGCTGGAAACAGTGTTGATAACACAGGGATGTTTTCGTTATTGCTGAGCAGTGCTTACACAAAGTCAAGGCCTTTTCTGCTTCTCACACCACCCCACCAGCGAGTAGGCCGGGGGTGCACAAGAAGTTGGGAGGGGACACAGCTGGGACAGCTGACCCCAACTGACCAAAGGGATATTCCACACCATATGACATCATGCTCGGTATATAAAGCTGGGGGAAGAAGGAGGAAAGCAGGGACGTTCGGAGTGATGGCCTTTTTTCTTCCCAAGTAACCGTTATGCACGATAGAGCCCTGCTTTCCTAGAGATGCCTGAACACCTGCCTGCCACTGGGAAGGAGTGAATGAATTCCTTGTTTTGCTTCGCTACTGTACGAATGGCTGCTGTAAGGAATAAGCAAGGTCTGATGTTGCTCCCGTATGCATGCACTAGAAGTACTTCAGACTCAAAGTTTACACAAGAAACATGCACAGCTGGACAGCCAAAGCACTTACTGGACTACCAATCTCTAACAGGGGACAACAGCTAAGGAACAGGGTAAGAACACAGCTGAGAGCGACTCTTTGCCAGTATTTTTTCAGTGATTTGCAGCTCAGGAACTCCAAAGTCAGAGATAGCATCTTTGTGTTTAATAGCCCTTGATAGATGTTTCTTTCATGACTATATCTGATCACTTTTTAAGCCTGTGTAAAGCTTTGGGTTCCACAGTTTAACTAAGCACTGTTTGAAGAACCACTTTCTTCTGTTTGCTTTTCAGCCTGCCAAGTAGTTTCACTTAATGCCGTCTAGCTTTTTGCATTAAGAGACAGCCAACAATCATTTCCTATGCAATGCAAAGGCAAGCTTTACAACCTTTGTCCAATCTCACGTATATTTTCCTGCAGGCATATTTTAACCTCAGGAGGTCAGGTTCATCTTATCCAGCATTAGCTATCTATCTAGTTTATGTTAATGATGTAAGTCAGTAGGAAGAGACAGGTGTCAGAGTAGCAAGATGAACCATCTGTAGAGATGCCTACCTCAGGACAAGATGAGCTGTCCTTAAAGCTTTCACCTCACTCCACTGACTATAGTCTGAATCATTCTTTTTGACTAAATGCTTACGACTTGGGCAGAAAACATGGCAAGGTGAACCCTGCTCCAGTTTTTAACGCCCAGCAGACCCCGCTTTGCATGCGACATCTTACCCACGCCAGCTCTTTTGGAGGACACAATCCCAACACACATATTGTCCTTGAACACAGAAGCAGCTGAGCTTGAAGGCTGAGCAACTCTGTAGTGGTGCTGAAGGTATCGCTGGATTTCAGCTAATGGCCTCTGGGGTATCATGTGCACTTTGTACTGGCTGAAGACAGAAGGGATGTAGCTGTGCTCCCTCTTGCAGTTGCACAGAATGACGAGGCGATAGGTGCTGTTGTAGTGCTGCAGGTGCTGGAATAGCTCCTCTGCTCTGCAGCTGACATCATAACTCAGCTCATCTGCGTACAGCATGGTGTAAATTTTTTCTCCTCCGCTGCAGGGAATGAGGCACCTCCTGAGGAAGAGCCCCACTTGCTCCGCAGTGGTCTGAGGAGTGCACAGGAGAACTTCATCAAAAGTGGGAAGGGGCTGGTTGGGGCTGTTCATGTAAATAGCCAGAGCAGATGTGAGCACCTCAGAGCGAGGGCATGTGATGAGGTTAGGCTGACCAACATACAGAAGATCCCGTGGAAAGTCTCGTGTGACATGCTCTCTCTCGCAGCTGGCCAGATTCTTCAGCCACCCACCAAGCGTATCAATATCCAGGCAGTTCGGAAGGAAGGAGCCCATGTTGCTCATGTAGCACTCCCAGATGTACTCCAGATGTGCAGTCAGGTCCTTCTCCCCATCCAGCATCACTTGGGAAATAGCCTTCCTTGAGCTGGGAGGCACCTCACTCCTGGAGGCTCTAAGGACATCCTGCTTGGTGCAGTTGTATTTTAGGAACGAAAGCATCATCAGGGCACCCTGGCTGGGCGTCCCCTGCCCCAGTTCTGTGCACAAATAGACCAGCTGCTCAGCAGTGTAGTAGTTCAGGTAGAAATGCTGGAATCGTTTTTCATACATGAAGCTCTTCCAGCTCTCCAGGAAACTCTCCATCGTCTTGCAGAGGCCTGTGAGCACAGCTACTATATCTCCTCGCCCTTCTAGCACTGGGATCAGTCCCAAAGAGAAGTCTATAAGGACACATGATTCTCTTTTGGGTGAACAGTACACATGAGCAAGCCAGGAGCGGAAGAGCATGTTGCCAGCTGAATAAAGGTCTATAAAGGCCTGTGCAAGTCTTTGGACATTGGAAAAGATCTGTGTGAGGATAGAGGAGAGATAAAAAAAACTAAGCTGATTTACCAGGACAAGTCTCAGTCATGAAACCATGGGAAAGACTTTCAGTCAAAATAAAAGCTTTGGTCTCAAGCCAGGTATGTCAGGCCTTGTAGAGTAACAAAAGACTCTGTGGCTTTTTAACAGCAGTATCCCCAAGAGGCCAGTAAGGAATCCCCAGCTTGCTACAAAAGCACAGCAACCCTCTGGGCCAGGAGGATGAGGGTACCAGCCCACTGTCCAGTCTCCAGCTTAGTTCCACCTTAACAGGGAACCAAAGATGTAGGAACATCTATCTACCTGCTACTATTCATCCCCAGCAACTCGGCTGTAAACCACAGTCTTAAAAGCTGATATTCCAGGCAAAATCCAACCCCAGCCTCAACATCAGTAACCCACTGGCTTTGAAATCTGACCTCAGAGAACTTCTCCACCTCCAAGCCTTGCTCTCCCTTTGCCGACATGAGCATCAGTTTGTTCTGCAGTTCACGGAGCTCTGCCAGAGAGTATTTCAATGATGCTTCATTATCCCCAGAGCTCCCTGGGAGGGTGAAGCGCAGGACATTGTCCAAAGAAACCTGCCAGAGAACAAGTCGTTAGCGCTGACGTGCACTGAGGTTCCACTCCTGAGGAAGGGGAGCACTTAGGAGGTAGCAGCCTCCAAAAAGGAACTGTGCAAAGTGGGAGAAAAGCTACAGCACATTTCTGACAGTCACCGACATGACAGCAGTGTTAACTGCAGGAGGGGAGGGAAAGCCAAGCCGCCTCACCTTTTGGCCATCAGCTGGTGCTCTGAGAGCATATATTCCTCTGCTGTTGATGGCAGCTGCCAGCGACAGCGATGACAGCTCCACAGACCCATGGCTCTCTTTCACGGTTTTCAACCACTCTAAGTGTTGAGCTGAAGCATGCTGTGGGAAGAGAAAACATGGCACTGCCCTAATCGGTCTGACTTGGCACTTCTTTCCAGGATTACATCTGTGTCCAGGACAAACAGCTTGGGCTGGCATAAGAGTTTCAGGATGGGGAAGGAAGAAAGGAATGACTACTGGCCACAGCCTGATCTTTCTGCACAGCTGTTCTTTACCAACACCATGGGAGGCTGAACAGTGCTTCAGTGCCTCTTGCTGTAGAAATATGCCCTGCTGCAAAGAATAAGACAGAGTTCCCAGCCACCTGCCTTCCCTCTTCTGCATCATCATTCAAACTCTTGCAAGAGCAAAGCTACACCATGTCACACTTGAAAGCCTCAGCAGCCCTCTGAAGAAATCCGTGCTATACCAGTCACAGTTGCTCCAGTGAATCTTTGTGCCACAGAAACATAAGACTTTTTTTTCCAATAACAAGAGCTGTTGTGATGTCCCCAAACAAGTGCAATTTGCCCTGTGCAGTCAATCTTCCAGCCACTCTTGGAAGGCAGAAACACAAGAGGATGCAGAGAGGACCTGCTCCAGCAGAACTCACCAGTTTCTTGGGAAGATTCTCATCGCTGTCCAGGGCTCGCCACAGCTTCTGCAAGCAGCGCATGAAATCCTCAAACCCTGACTCTTGCCTAAGCTCGTAGAGCATGGAAGAGTAGCCATGCACAGTGTCATGGAAACATGCCACACGGTCCACATCCATGTCATTCTCCCCAGCAGAGATGGAGGCCAAGTCTACAAATACCTTCAGCTCATTTGTATCTTAAATGAGATAAACACATGAATGAACAACAGAGGCAGCTTTAATGCAATTCCACATCACCAACTTTTACAGAAAATGCAGAAAGAATGCCTTTGAACAGCATCTCCTGTGCAACTTCCCTCCATCCATCCCGCCAGCAATTTTACTAGGCGATTCATCCACGTTAATGACATCCTTGGCCCTGGCTTTTCTCCACGTTGCCACGAACAGCAGATTCACAGCCAGGATGGAAGCAATGCAAAGGGTGTGTGTCTCTGTGCACGTAAGACAACTCAGCTGGCAGACACACAACTCAGACCACTGCCATCCTGTTAAACGGATGGCCTCTGTTCTCTTAAATAACTGGTCTGAACTGAATAGCAGCAGCTATCACAAACCTTCAGACCGAGTCCAGCTATCGGGCAGGGTAGCAACAGTGGCATGGGCATGTTTAAAGGGACTACTTCATAGCACGTTCCACACCAAAACCCGTAAGAGATGCTTGTAACTATCAATAGAAGCAGCTGTGAAGGCATAAAGATAGTAGATGGGTCAGGGACATGGCATTCCTTCTGCCCCCACACAAACTGGCAACCCTTCTAGTACTATCTGTGTAATTCCTGGGTGAGCAGCACACACCTTTCAGTGCTTCTCTGACCCAGCAGACAAACTCCTTCTGCTGGGCCAGCTCCCTCAGACACCCACGACGGTTCACCGTGATCCCCTGCAGTGCTGTCTTGGCATGCATAAGCTCAGGGCTGATGGAGTCCAGCTTTTGTGTCTTGTATGATTCAAGCTTTTCTGTCTACAAAGCAAGCAGTGCAAACACATATTCAGTCTGGAAAAGGGAAATAGAACCCATTCCCCAGCAGGGAAAGGAAAGCCCTCTGCAAAGCCACACCCAAACAGAGGAATACAATCTTCTCTCTTTTAAGAAAGATTACACAAAAGCACTTTTTTGAACACTTATGTCAAATAAGCATTTTGGGACAAGGAATGGCTCTCGACAGACTGGGATAGACTTGCAAGAAGCTTCAGATTTACCTAAGGTTTCTAGCCAACACCCTGACACTACAGAGCTGAAGAAGTGGATACTTACTATGTCCAACAAGTTTTCCAGGATACTGAAGTCACCAGAGAGGCTTAAACTCTCTTTGACATTGGCAATGATCTTCGCAGCATCAAAAGTTAAATGCATTTCATGGTATTGTTGGATCTGCTGAAATCGCTGATCAACCCAATCTCTGACTTCTCCAGGTCTAAGCTTACATATGGTATTTAGTTCAGTTTTGATAACTTCAGGATGATTTGTGAATTCCTGAAAAATTGTATCAACTGCAGAAAGTGTGATACTTCCAGATCTGAGATCATCATACAGCCTTTCATAGCTCGCAAAACAAGGGGAGATTAGACTGCTGAAAACATTATCAAGGTCCAATGCAGGAACAATGTTGTACTCCTCCTCCTCTTCTGAACTTTCATACTCCTCTCCTGCCTTCTGCGCTGCTTCCTCCCAGAACTGTTGGAAGATCAGGCTATTTCTAAAAGAGTGCATTTTCTGGGCAAATTCTTTCAGCTTTGGGCTCAAGCTGTAGTAGGTCTGTAGGGGTCTCTTTCCCACATTCACAACTGTATTTAGTCTTTTTAAGCGAAGATCTTCCAAGTGTTGAAATTCCACTTCACCTACATCCACTTTAAAACAGAGAGATAGGTCAGAGATAGATCAGATGTCCAGCCTGTGTCCAGCTTACTTCATCTAATCCGCCAAGTCGCAAAATGCTTTTGGGCACATGGACCCCTACAAATATCATTTGATGCATAAGCACTCATTTGATCCCTCAAGTGCTCTAAGTTTACTTCCCCCACCCCTCCTCATCCTTGCTGTGGTTTAGAATAAAACCTGTCTACAAAGCCTAGTCATTTTCAAAGAAAATTATGTTTTCTGGAGTTGCCACTTTCAAATTGCTCCCCCAAAACACTACCTTTCACAGATGCCTGCACCTTCCTACACATGCTCAGAAAGGTTCCTATTGCATTTTTCTCTGTTCTGAGAAGCGTTACTTCTTCTCGCCTCCTCTGCAGCAATTCTTTCAGTTCTCTCTGGAGTAGTTCTTTGTCTTTACTTAACAGCTGTTGGTGCTCTGAAAGAAAACTCATCTGTAGTCACAAGGCAGATACTTCCCACCCCCTGCACCCATAACTCAGGTTCGGATTTGCAGAATCACAAACACCACAGTGAAATGCAGACTGGAGCTGGGAGCTCCATATAAAGGACAAAGACAAGGGCAGCACTGCTAACTGCTGAAGCATCTAATTAGCATTACTAATTACTGAAGTAGGTTAACAGAGTAGACCATCGATCACTACAATGATGCCGTAAGCCAACAATGCCACCTTTGAATGGTGTTCTTACTTATCTCCCAGATACAGATGAACTGTGTCTCATGCTGGAAAACCTGTTCCAGATGTTTCACAAGGATACACCCTTTCTGGATGTCATTGGTGACACTCATAAACACAGAGTCTGCTGTGGCCATTATATTCTTTGCTTCATCTGTAAGCTTTTCTAGAAGCTTTGTGTTTGTTCCTGTTCCAGAAAAAAAGCATGTAAAACCTACATCAGCCCTGCTTCACAAAAACTAGGCAGAATCAATAACTATTCAGTGTCACGATACAGAGTCCTTCCGTTTCCCATTCGAATCCCTATCCAAAAGCCTGTGAACTCATCACACCACCCTCCAACCCCTCATGTTTCTCTGAACAGAAACGGTCAGGATCTCAGGACAGCAATTCAGAAACCTTCCCATGAAGAGCCCATACCCAAAATCTGTGGAGGAAACACAAGCCATTTTGATCCATTCACATGACAAACACTTCTGCATTTTTGCGTAGCAATAACTTATTAGAACTTCTCAGAGAAAGAAGTTATGTTCTACAAATCCACTTCATCTACAGGTTCAGCAGTCCAGTACAAATCCTGAATTGGCTGCAGTGGATTAGCACAAGAGGAATACTAGCTCCCTCTCCTTAGCCTTTCCTCTCCAAAACAGGCTGAATACCTTGAGCTTTGAGATAGGGAATAAAACAAGAGCAGGACAATTTTTATGCATTTGTTTGCTGCTCTGCAAAGTGGTAATTGCAAGGCAGAGAACAGCTTTTCATAGACTCCTACAAATATAACTAACAGACATACCATTAAAGCTGAAGACATGTTTGATGTCAGGCCACGTAAGCACGTGGTGCAAAATCTCAGCAAAATCATCCTCACACTGCCCACTCTTGATTGGCCATGACTTCACAATAATAGTTGATACAAGCTGGCTGAATTGATCCATGTTGTAGGAAGATATCTTCTCAAGGAGATTGCTCTGAGTCTGCACACGGCATACAAGACAGAGGTGGGGAATGCATCAGTGTTTTGGATTATACTGCGTCCGTCTGCTTTGGGAGCAGGCATTGATGTCAAGAAGTCACACCTCCAGTGCTGAAGCATATTCCAAAAAAGCCATGTGACATGACTGACACCAGAAGCCATGATGGCAAAAGCATTACAAGTATTTTTTATGGACCCTTTATAAGTGGATCCTCATTTCCTGATTTCTTGTCAGTATTTTTTTTTTGGTTTAACAAACTTAAACAATGCACAGCAACTCAAGCAATAAGAGACTGAATGTGCAACTCTTCTTCCACCACAATGCACATCCCTATACTATGCAACAGGATTTCTATGCAACAGGAAAGGACTTTTCCTTTTCCTACCTTGAGGGAAAATACAATACCTGGCAAGCCGCAGTTACAGCCTCTGTGGCACAATTACAGAAACACCACTCAATGGAAGAATCAAGTTGTGTAAATTGGTAGTGCTGACAGCAGTAGGCTAAGATTTGGTTAACTGGAGGCTCCTATAGGGCAAAAAGGAGATTTCTTATCAACTTAAAGTTTCCAAAGTGTTTCTTCTGAAAGCATGAAGGGGTGCTGCTATTAAGACAATAAAAGGAACTGAGTTGAAAAATTTAAGTTTCCTAGTGGAGCCAAGCATCAGCCCATTTATCAGGGCCTGGAAGAGAGATGAAACTCAAATAGAAGCTTGAAAAATCTTTCCATCTAAAATGTGTGATTACTTAATATGCATCCCTCCAAGCCAAGCTTCCACCAGGAAGTATTTGCTTCCTGATTACACCATGAAAATCAGCAGCTTAAAGAATTTTGCAACTGTTGTAGAAAGGAGGTGAGAAGATACACAAGTTCCATTTAGAAGGGACCTACACATTTGCGTGTACATTTGGGAGCCTGAACAACACAATTTCTGCACAATGAATGAAAGCAGACAAGAGCCAACTTTGCTTCCGTAAGTTTCTTAAAACTATAGGGGTGGTAATTGCTCAAAATGTGCAATTTCCTTTAAAGCATCAGGATATCAGTCACTGCTAGAAATAGACCAGCACTGCAGCCAGGCTAGCAGGCTACTGGAGTCTCTGACACCAAGAATACAGCGTGGTACAGTTTCATGTCCAATTTTTGAGCCTCCAGAACATGGTTTATAACAGCAATGGCAATTCTTATGACCAAAGCCACAGTGTCTTCACGTGCCCATTCAGGCTCTAGAAGCTATGCTATAAGCACAGCAGAAGACAGTCTATCCACTCTGAACTTGGCCCACCGGCAGGCAGTGACTGCCTGTAGCCCCCCCTACCTCCTGAATTCTTCTCTCCAGATCTGCAAGTAAGGTCTTCTTCCACCTCTCAGTGAACTGTTCATCTGGAAAGCTGATCTTCATAAATTCATTCCAGGCCTGCAGGCAAGAAGCAAACAAACCCAAAACACTAAGTGCTGAGATTTAACATTCGAATAAGGAAATTAAAAGAACTACGCTGAGGAGAGGCCCCGCACTCCTCAGGCAGTCTGCAGTCCTTTCAGATATTTCCACCCAGAAGAAAAACAGCACTCCCAGAGCTGCAAAAGGCAGCTTTTAAGCCTAAAGAGTGTCAAAACGTCCCAGTTGCTAAAGGAGACATTTGGATGAACCACTTCCACCTTGATGCTGGAAACTGTCCCAGGGAGGGCTGGGAGCAGAGTTGAGTCAGACTGTAAGGAGTTGGTCTGTGCTTTGCCTGCTGGAAGGCCTGAAGAACAGCCAGTAGGACATACAGGGTGAGCAAGACAACAGCTCCAGCTAAACACCAACAAGGGGCAGCTCCTGATCCCAGCAATGCCTCTTGGAACAGCCAAGAAAAAGGAGAAAAAAGGTGAGCTGAGCAGCACCAACTATAGCCCTTTGCTTTTCAGCCCAATAGCGTTTAAAACAATGCAGCTTCTCAGCTTGTAGTCTGTACTGCCTGTCCCCATCTCATTCCTTACCCAGCCACAGCAGATACGGTTCCCAGCAAAGAGCCATTAGTCTAAAGACTATATGGTTAAGCTATGGTAAAACACCTTTTTATTCATATTATTAGAAGATGACAAACCCGAAGTTCCCAACAAAAAGAGAACGTCACATGCTCCGGATATTCTCTCAATAATTTCTGGTCTAAAGCATTTCTGAACCAGGTTCGAACGTCTCTCAGAACTTCACTGAATACTTCTACCACTGAAAGTTCCTGCACAGCATCTCTTGGAACCTGTGGCATACACAGGAGAAGAAAAAAATAAGAACAGTTCAAGCACGAGAGCAATGTACAACTGATCTAAATAAATATTCCTAGAAGAGACAGCCTAAATGCACCCAAAGCACAAACATGCCCAGCAACAGAGACCCACCACTACTTGAATAAAGGATAGAGGGAGGCTGGGAAAATGCAGTGCTTACAAATAGTTTGTGCTTAAGAATGCTTATGGAGGAAGTAAAGACAACATATGTTTAAGGGAAAAAAAATCCCAGGCATAAAACAAAACCCATGACAGCCAACCTAGGCATTTGCTCTTCTTTTCAATAGGAAGAATCAAAATCATTAAATGATTTCACAACTTTTTGAAAGTACCACAATCTTGGTTAGAGTATTAAGTTTTCCAAATTGAGAATGGATATGATCTAAAACCAGTCTGTTGTACCATTTTTGTTATGCTTCTAGATATCTTGCTCATATCAACCTATGAATGGTTCCTTGGTACTCACTGCTGTGGGCTGAAGCCTGGCAACCTTTGAAATCATCATGGCAGAAGTGGCAGGAATCATGAACCACCACCCCCACTTCATGTATTTGCAGATCCTTCTGTGTAGCTTGAGGCAACAGATCAAGCAGGACTGCCAAGAGCCAGTTTCCAGAGCTCTGAAGGACAGGAATAAAGAGGAAGAATTGCTTTCCTGCTCAAAGGAAGGGCGGGAGGGGGGGGGGGGGGGGGGGGGGGGTGCAGAGAGAAAAAACCCCACCAAATTCAATATAGTGTGGCAACTAACCATCCCTCCCTCAGATTTAAAAAAAAAAAAGTTGCTATCTGACAGAGGGATAGAAATACAGGATTCTTTTACTAATATAGATTTCAATGCACATATCCAAGCCACAAGCATAACCCCACCCCACAGGTATGGTGTAAATAAAAAGGACGATGTTCTCACAAAAGTGCACTTCAGTACCTGCCCTGTTTCTCATCCAAGGTACACAGCAGTGTCTTTAGAAGGCTCTCTACTACCTAAGAATGGAAAGATAGAAATATTGAACTGTGGAAGGAATTTTACAGACTGGTTTCTCACTAGTTGAGAGGATGCTGTGAAAGAGGGAATTCAGTATTCTTCCATGCCTTCTCCAACACTTTTATAAATATGCTGTAAAATTGCAAAAATTATTTACTGGATGTCAGAGTCAACACATAGGTGGCTATTATTTGTACAAACAAACCCTGCACTTCTTACAAGCCAGGGGTTTAAAATTTATTATTATTAGTTGCAATGTCCAGTTCCTGCTGTCCTCATACAAATACAAGTGTTTTCACAACAAGCATGAAAATCTCAAACCAGCAGCACCGTGCCCAAACCTCCAAGAGCTGCGCAAAAAAAATAGTTTCAGGCAGCCATCTGAGGATCTCAGGATTAAAATATTTGCCATCAGTGACTAAGAGCAAATCCAGATAAGCAGACCTTTCTCTCACCAATGCCAACAACATTTTTTGCTACAGATACACCCTCTCATCTCTTCTTAGGAGTTTCCTACTTCAGAGCAACTATTTTTGCTTTTAGCTAAATTTCAAGCTCTTTGTGCTCTGACTTGCTACCAACCACATTCCCTCCAGTGACAGTCAGTTCTGCTAAAAGGCACACTACAGCCCAATTTCAGCCTTTATGCCTTAGCTGGGTAAAGCTGCCAGAAGACAAACCTGAGAACTGTTCCACGAAAGGTCAATGTTCTCTAATCTGTAAGAAACACCTTGAAGAGTAGGTAACAAAGCACTGGAGAAGTCTTCTATAAATTCAGCCAGGCTTTCCAGGGGCAGCACACAGATCCAGGACTTGACCAGAGTCCTATCAAATTCCATCAAGTATCTCTTTTCTTTCATTAGTCGCAGTAGGGACTCCCTGGATGGAAGATAAAACAAAATCTTCAAGTTTTCAAGGTACAAAAGGCTAAAAGCTTGTTCAGCCCACGGAGGACTCTTATTCTCACTCCTCTGCTTTTTTTCATTTCCAGCTGAAGATCAGTAGAAGACCCCAAGACCCAGCAATTGCACAAGGAGTGTCAAACTACTGAGCAGAAGCACTCAAGGAAAATAAACTCCAGGTCTTGCTCAGATTCTGCACAACACATCATGAGCTGCTTTAACTCACACCAGGCATCACCAACCACGCAAGCTGCTCCACAGCTTGCAGAATTAAGGGTTATTTGTGTCAGAAAGGTAACACACTGCACAGCTTTGCTGTACACCACAGTCTGAGCAACCAATATAGTCTGTATTCATATATCCCAAATATCCACCATCAACATGCTGCATTTCTTTTTTTTTCCTAACTCTCTTGTTTTTAAGAGATAAAGGTGACCACCACCAACTACAATGTCATGGCACTGGATATAACTAGTAATTCTGGAAAACTCACCTATCTTGCTTCTTCCTTGTTTCAGCAAATGGAAGTCCTTCCAGCCCCGCCCAGACATCTTCTTCCATCGGCAAGTGACTATACTGCAAAGGAGCCGCAAAGAAATGCAGAAGAGGAATAATCCACACCCAGTGGCCTACTTGGTCATCAATGCATCTCTGGCACAAGTTTGTCAGGTGAACCTTCAAACTAAAAAAAAGAAACCACACACATAGTAAAAGAACAGCTTTTTGCAGGACTCAAGAATGTCCTTGGGGTGGGAGGGGGGAAGGCTATATCTCAGTCTTGCTATGTACCTTCAAGTAACTTCTGATAATTTTTTAGGTCAATCTTATCTTTACTGAAGAATATATATGGTAAAAGTTTAAGACTCAAAGCTGTAATCTCACCTGAATATCTCTGCACAAACCCTACTAATACAGCACTAAGAAGAAGTGCTAATACTTTATCTACAGTTTGCACGTGAGCCCCCCCAGCTCAGTCAGGGATCGGGTGACACAGATGCACGGAGCCAGGCATTCTAGGGACAATTCTCAGCCTCCTTGGTTGGGCTGAAGTACTACAAAGGCCTCCAAAAGGAAATTTAATAGCTGCAAGCTGTGCAAGTGAAGAATTAGAGATTCGAGTGCCAGATAAGCTGTTAGATTACAGTCTAATAAGCAGGCACTCTGAGGAAAAAAAATCAACAAAAAACATTTGTAATGATGCATGTCAGGGGAGACAAGAAGAATCCAAATATGGCATTTAAATTTAAAGGAGTAAACACATGATGATCCCAATCATTGGAGTTTGTAAGTATGAATAGCAAACAGGTAAGAAGCTTGAAACTGCTTGACACAAAAGGGTAATAAGTAAGATTTTTTTATATATAAAGAAAAAACAACAGTTTTAACTCAATCTACTACTCTGGCAACAGCGCCAAGTTGCAATAAGGGAAATCCTGTTTGCACAAAAATAAAACATTGTTCACATCAAAAGAGGTATGTGACTGTAAGAGGACCCCAGAGAGGTTGTGCAATCTTCATTCTTGGAGTTTTTCAGAACTCAACTGCAACCTTGCCTGGATGTTAGCTCTGCTTTGAGCAGGAGGTTGGAACAGAGACCTCCAAAGATCCCTTCAAATCTGATTTTTTTCTGATTCTCTGACACCAGAGAGCTGAATCCCTTATTGCTTTATCACAGGGTGCTCTGCTTGCAGCAAAACCAGCCCAGTTAGTTACCGTCTAAGTGCTCTAGTAACATACATACCTAACTCCTGCAAAAACCTTTTTGATATGATGAATTTCATCCAGTATGGCTTGTTGTGACACCTTATCCAAGCACAAGAGACTACACAGGTCAGCCAGATCGGTTTTAAATGCTGGCAGCTCGAGTCTTTCAACTACTGTGAGAATGGTGAGCCCCAGAGCTAGTTTACTTTTTATCACTGTGTCCTCCTGTGATGGTTTTGCACCTTCTGGCACAAGGAAAGGAAGAGCTATTTTCCTCATATATTTTAGCAGCAAATCATTCACCTAGGATAAAGAAGGGAAGAAACAAACCAACCACAGCATTAGTTTCCCAACAAATCTTTTTCTTCTGAAGCCATTTTCTTCTGCCAGTTACAGCAAGGACACTCGATAGCCCAGTACACCCCACAGCACCATGGTGGTACCAAGACCTAAGCACACATGGTACTGACCATCACCAGAACATCAGGCGTGGTACCCCGGTACCTGTGACAGTTTGGTGCCCCTCTATGCTACTAGCTGCCACCACTCAGCTACTGCTGCACCTTCCCATGCCCAGCAGAGCTGGGGAGCATCAAGGGACTGGGGCAGATATCAGGAAGGGAACCAGTGAGCTGAGCAGTTGTACACCCAATGCTGCCTTATGTCACCATTGCACGCTGCAAGCGGACTCCAGCTTCCCAGTGGACTCAGGCTGGGAGTCAGCAAAAGGAGAGCACTTTCTGTCCTTACCCACAGCCCCCAAAAGCTACTCTGAAACCACATCCATGGGGTCCATAGTACTGTGGTGCTTGATGATACCAAAATCACCCTTCTGAAAACCGGCAGAGACATGAAACACCCGTGGGCTCTGCTGAGCTGGGTGGGTATGCCACCTTGTGGCCTCTCCTGCGTCACCAGGAGGAGGGATGCTGCGGAGAGTTAGAAACGAGCAGTCCTGACACCAGTCCAAAGCCCCAAAAAAGAGGACGTGAGTTTTCTGCCATATTTCTTAATTAAGGCAGGTAAGAAATTTAGAACTCCAGAAGCCCTGTCTGCATCACTGCTTAGAACTGGACCAGGAGGAGCTCATCTCACAAAAAAGGCAGGCTTGGAGTCCAAGACGAGTGTAGAGGAGTTGGCAACAGAGTGACTGGCAGCAAAACTAAAGGGCCAGGCTTCGGAAATTAATATCCAGACACAAAACCCACTCAAGTAAGATGTTGCCACATCACTGCTCTGCTGCTGACCAATATGGGATATTCAGAATGGCACCTAGTTGCAAAGGTGTGACTGAAGTTCCCAAGGCAGACGGTGGCAGTCACCCCGAAAGGATCCCCGCTGCTTCTGTCACACCTGAACTTTTTTGACTGGAAAAGCAAAATTAACCCAACAAGGTCAACAACAAAATTAAAGTTCTGTGTTTAGTAACTGAATGTCTGTTTTCCAGCATCTGTTAAAAGAAAACAGATTACCTGCTGTGCGCCAAAGTTTAACTCTGTCCATGGCATTTGCTTGCCGTCATAAACCCATGGGTTTATTGTAATGACATGAAACTGCCTCAGCTGGGAGAGGAAGTTTCTCAAGTTGTCGGGACTCCAGGTTCCAAGAACACTGAAGATATTTTCTAACATAATATTTGCAGCTATTATCTTCCCTTCCACCACGTCTTTGTTTACATTGCCAGAAACTCTCTTCCAAAAGTTTTTCACTGCAGAAGGCTTTGCACACACGATATCATCATACTGATGCCATTCTAGAATAAGCAACACAGATGAGAATACAGGAAAACAATCATTTGAGAAACAAACACACATTTGCACATACCTTCACCCTTTCAGCTGTCCACAGAAATACCCCCACTGACTCATTAAGTTTCCAACTTCAGACAGTGCTGTCTAATAATAATGCTAGTCCATATGAAGTTAGAGATCATCCCACCAAAAAAACATGGATCATCCCAATATGCAGATCCAGTCAGAAAAACTCACCTCCATTGTTGAGCGAGTGGCTTCTTATCAATAAGCAGCGATTCACATAATTACTTGATACTGAACGCTTGTAAATAAATTCATACTCCCCTTCACCACAGCTAACCCAATATTTGTAAGGAATGTATTTATCCATGTTTTCTTTTGCAAGAGTTACAGTGCCTTCAATGAGGTATCCATGTCCTTCTAGATGCCTAGGAAACACAAAACACAGCAAAGGAGGGCAAAGGACATGTCAGCTGATCTATATACTTCCTTTTCCACGCATCACTCCATTTTTAATGGGAACAGTGATTATTATTTCATGATAAAATTTTAGGATAGTTATGTCCACTATGAAAACCCTTTGTAGCAATACCCACCTACAGACACGTAGCTACAGTCTTACGTATTAAATGTAGTACCACATTGCATTCTGTTCTCCAGAGCCAAAACACTCCTGTGCCTCTGTGTGACTCAAGAGCGTACTTACTTAGTGCAGTGCAGCTCGCAAATGTTGTCCTTCCAGTCTGCATAGGGATAAATGCCTTCAGCCCTGATGAACACTTTATGGGTCTCAGGGTTTAGTTTGAAGTCTTTGGACAATATTGCATGGAAATATACTGTAACACCATCACTTTGGTTCACAGAACTACAAGAAAGGATTAGAAGGAAAATAGAATTCTATTTTTTACTTTTTTTTTTTTAATTGCACAGATCATTATAAACAACAAATAAGATTTGAGCCACTAGCTTACTGGATGCAAGACCCATAAGCTCTGTCAGCAGTTCACTCAAACTGATGCCACATCACAGGCCTAGTGTAAAGCCTAGTGCAAAAAGGAAATATGGGTTCCTAAAGGCAGCATGAAATGCTCTGGCCACGTGCATCTGGGTCATTGCATTGGTAAGCCAACAGAAATACCACATCTAGCAGAGTCACCTGAAATGGCTAAGCTTTATCCCTCTTCCAGCTCATACACATTGAGCAAAACAAGTTTTCAAACAACTTCAAAACAAGCAAAACAACTAATCAAAACAGCTCTTCACACCATTAGAGTTATATGTGTGAAGCACATGTTGCTCGTAAAAGTAACAAATAAGAGGGCAATCATTTTTTTATTCATCAGATACTCAAAAAGGTTCAAGTACCGAGTGTACCGCATTACCCAGTACATGACCTGTGCTGCAACTCCCGATTAAACATTGGCCCTCTTTTGCACGAGCAGTACTTTACCTCAGTTTTAAGGCAATTCTATTTCCACATATCCAAGATACATGCAGACCTAATCTTAGTACTTCAATGCCCTGCCTCAGTCTGGAGTCCTCTAGCCCTCCTCACACCAAATCCTGTAAGTGAAGAATGCTGGGGAGCAGCAGGGCTGTCCTCACCTTCCTATAGCCTTATCCACAGGTTTCTGGTTCTTTTGTTGCTTTTTGTCCTTGCGACTGTCTGTTACAGCTGAAGCATGATCCTTTCTAGCAACTTCAGGTCCTTTGGTCTGACTTGTCTTCTCAGTTACTCCGTGCACTTTCCCACTTGGGGTCGACTTTTTCTCCTTTGTGTCTTCATTCTGCGATAGGAAGACAAACAATGTCCAATTAAATGGGAGTCCCTGGAAGTACATCTGCAGAAATATCCAACATCTCTTCAGACACCTGGGAATATCCAGAAATCACAGCATACCAGCTAGCTTCATACTTCTGGAAATACTAATCCCTCACTGAGGGAAGCTACTGGTTAAGGAAAATAGTGCATGACTGTAAGAGGAATCCAACCCACACACACTGGCAAGAAGTGAGGTCAATAAGCCACAGGTCCCCAAAGGACGGAGCATAAAGAAAATGAAAGATAACCAACAGCAATTTACAGCTTTACAGGCCTGTCCGTGAGTGGAGCACAAAGATTTCCTCTTTAGAGGAGATCCAACAGAGCTCACTGGAAGAGCTGGCTGGAGAACAGACCAGTTCACAGCTCCTGGGGGTCACTGAGCGCCCACTCAGTGAGAGAGCTGTGCTAGAACTAACACACAGGAGAGCAAAACTCGAAAAAGAAACACTTCATAGTGTTCCCTGCTTTCTCCCCAGATCTCCAGCCTCATGGTCTTCAGCTTTACTGACAGCACAAAAGAATCATAGTTATAAAGGGAAACTTCACCCAACCCAACCAAATACTCACCCGAGTGTTCACTCACACACTTACCTTGGAAGTCGAACAGCTCACTTTCCAGCTGATGTCGTCTTTATCCTTCCCAGCCTGCGAGCTTTTGACCACAGGTGGAGCCTTTGTGTCTTGACTTTGATGTTCAGCACAAGGAGTCGCAGGCTTACTTTTAGGCACTCCTGTACCAGAAGACAACCCAGAGGAAACGCTCGCTCTCTTCCCTGTTGAGGCCAGTTTCTTACTGCTACCCGAGGACTGGGAATCTGGTCTGGTTTCTGGAAGCTGGCCAGCATCAGGGGCACGACTGCCCCCTTCCACGTTACTCCTGACCGTTTCTCCGCACTCTGTGGTACTTCCACCCCCCTCCTTCTCCTTTGGGGCTGCAGAGCTTGGAGATGGGGCAGCCATATTATCTGTGCTGCTCTGCTTTGGTGGGGTCATCACATCTACGCTGCTGCAACCGCCTTCTGCAACCGCTTCCAGACTTCCAGCTTCCTTTCCCAAGTGACACAACACCCTGTCGCTTTCATGTGCGCCTCCGCTGTCACCAGCAAGTAAATCAGCACCTGGTTTGGCTACTTCACTGCCCGGGGTTTGGATTCCTTGTGGAGTAACACACGTATCAGGCAATTCTGTGGTTTGAGCTGGTGCTGTGCTTAGAGGAGGCAGAGAGTCCTGCTCCCTGGAGCTGGAAGGACCCTTCTTTGCTTTATTCCTCTTCTTTTTCCATTAAAAAAAAAAACAGAAGAAACAACACAATGTTTATTCATTGTCGAAGAGAAATTCTTTGCAACCTCCTCCATTGAAGCTAGTACCAACATCTTCCTGCTACACTGGGTTAATGGAGAATGACCAGGAAGAGAAGGGACAAGACCAGCTACTATCTTCTATAGTAGGTGAAATGCAAGTAACTCCTGATAATTCTATATTTTTAATATTCAAGACTTTCTCAGCAGGAACACAGAGCAGTGCTGAGCATGACGCTCACTAACAAGATCAGACCAATTACTAAGCTGAATTCTGTACTGTTTCCCTCAATGCAGCAAAGGTACTGTCAGGGGGAGCTGTACCACTCAGCACATCAGCTGTCCGCATACGCAACACTTAACGTAAGCAAATACATCTACAGTTTGCCTAGGAACACAGGCAGCATCCAGATGCAGGCCAAAGGGATTCGTGGTGATGCAGCCCAGCCTCATTGCTTTACAAAAGAGAGCAACAAGTTACCAGCTACTCCTGCTCCTAAGGACCAAAGAGCCTTACCCTCCTCTGTGACTTCTCAGAAGAAGCACCGGCCGTGCACTGAGGTGCGGTCTCTGAACTAGCACTTGGAGCTGTTACACCCTCCGGCAGCGATGCTCCCTCTTCCTCCTGTGTTTCAGGAGGTCCATCTGCAGTGCATTTAGGTGTGGCCTCTGAGGTACTGATCAGAGCTCTTGTGTTCTCCATCACCAATCCTCCTTCCTCCTCCTTTGTTTCAGTGGTGGAAGAAGGCCCGTCAGCACCTCCTCCCTTCACAGCTCCTCCAGGCTCTGCTCCTGTATCAGGGACTGGAGCGAGCTTCACCTCTCTTCTTTCTGCAGTGGAGGCAAGGTTAATTGTTAAACTACAGAGCCAGGAGAGAAAATAGTTCTCAGCTGGTGGTGAGCAAGCAGGGTCTGCCACTGACTAAATGTATCAATTGAACACACAAGAGCCGCTTTGTTGTTCCCTGTTCAACAGCTACCACTAGCAATGACACCATCCTCCATCCCTAGCACAGCCTCCTTCCCTCTCCAAG
The DNA here is from genome assembly GCA_013389945.1 of Fregata magnificens. Taxonomy (NCBI): domain Eukaryota; kingdom Metazoa; phylum Chordata; class Aves; order Suliformes; family Fregatidae; genus Fregata; species Fregata magnificens. The sequence continues at coordinate 92,255 of WAAD01041839.1, read as the reverse complement.
GCCCCTGCAGTCAGTAGCAGAATAATTAAGATAAGAAACCACAGTATTGAGGTACTGATCTTTCTCTATACTACCTCCAGCTAACAGGCTACTGGCCAAAGCAGTAGGCACTGGGAACCACAACTGCCCATCGAAGTGCTCAAGGACCCCCAAGATGTGCGGTGACAGTGCACTGACACTTCTCAGCCTTCTCAACCTTCTGGACTGGCTGTGTGACCTCTACCACACAGCTGAGTGTTGTGTCCAGGAAGGCATGGGAAACTCCCTTTTTATCTTCAACAGTTTTATCCAGTCCCTAAAACCTGTGAAAAGGCAGCTCAGATCTGAATCAGGCAGCAGAGTAGATCGGCACCTTCTACAGACCTGTTTTACAGGCTCCTCAGCACTGTCTCTACCCCAATTTTGAGAGCAGCAGCTTTTCGCCTCTTTGAGCGGAGATCAACCAACACCAAAAGACATTGATTTCCTCTGCGTATTTTTGGGAGCAGGAGCACAAAAATCAAGGTGAAGGTAGCTCACAGCCCCTTTGAGTATTACAGCCCAAAGGCTGCACCATGCTTAACGACAGCAGGTTGTTTTGTACCTGAAGCAGGCACCCTTTGCAATATTGTTTCACATCCAATTTACTATCATGCCATTATCTGAAGAGTTTAAACTCTTCCCTGAGCTTTTCCTGCTCCTTAGTGACTCCTCTGTTGACAGGGCTTGACCTGCACATATTTACTTGTTAGAACTCCCTGGTCCCCCAGACAGAGAGCATATTTACCCAGTAAAGCACTACAACTCCCTCTACCACCTTTAATCATTGTCAGAAGCAGGGACAAAGCTTTCGGACCACCAGAACAGATGCTTTGGATGTTTTTCCTACAGCATTTAAGACCTGGAGATCCTGGGTTTGTTACCTTGCTATTCTGGATTGCAGAGGGATTTGCTAAGAATTGATCTTGTCAGGACTACAGCAGGCTGATTCTAATTTAGCGTATTCTTTTAGGATCCTACTTCTTCACATCAACACACCAAAAACAATTCCGGTGGCCCCGGCCATTAAGCAAATAAAGGATTAGGAAATATTTCTCCACATGTAACTGCATTAATTGTGTACTCGATTCTGTTACTGTTCATAGAGGCAGAATTAGCGTGTTGTCAAATAGAAGTTCAGGCAGTGAATTCTAAACCTAACAATAAGCTGAAGATAGGAAATTCTGGTTCAAGAGGGACTAGACCAGCGTTGTGGTTTAACCCGGCAGGCAGCTAAACACCACACAGCCATTCATTCACTCCCCCCACAGTGGGATAGGGGAGAGAATCGGAAAAAAGGTAAAACTCGTCGGTTGAGATAAAAACAATTTAACAGGACAGAAAAGGAAAGAAAAATAATAATAATGATAAAAGAGTATACAAAACAAGTGATGCACAATGCAATTGCTCACCACCCGCTGACCGATGCCTAGCCAGTTCCCGAGCAGCAGACCCCCGGCCAGCTTTTCCCCTAGTTTATATACTGAACATGACATCATATGGTATGGAATACCCCTTTGGTCAGTTGGGGTCAGCTGTCCCAGCTGTGTCCCCTCCCAACTTCTTGTGCACCCCCAGCCTACTCGCTGGTGGGGTGGGGCGAGAAGCAGGAAAAGGCCTTAACTCTGAGTAAGCACTGCTCAGCAGTAACTAAAACATCCCTGTGTTATCAACATTATTCTCATCCTAAATCCAAAACACAGCACTACATCAGCTACTAAAAAGAAAATTAACCCTATCCCAGCCGAAACCAGGACAATTGGTCTTTGTAATACAGCATTCCATAAAAATGGCACCAGTTCATCTGCAAAACAGAAACCAGTTCAACACTAGAGATCTGAGCGTGGAGAATGTACATAGGAGGTGTCAGCAACTGACTCGCTTCTCTGTCCCTCACCAGTCACTGGAAAACGAGAAAAACTCCGTCTCTAGCAAGTAACGGCAGGAAAGTTTGAGATGAGAGCAGCATTTAGTGACCTGCCAGAGCAGAGCAGCCCAGAGCTACACAAGCACCGGGGCTAACACAAGAACCAGTGGACACCTGCAGCCTCTGCTCACCATGCAGCCCCAGGGCATGCCAGCACGGTGCTCCAGCCAGCCCCCCTGCACAGCACCCCCAGCTCAGCCCACATTGCATCCTCCTACCTGAATCCTTGTCCCCAGTGCCGACAGGAGCCAGCTGGGCCCCACATTTGCTGCAAGAACCAGGAGAATCATCCCCAGAAACAAAGTGACACACACGGCACTTCATCTTTTGCAGCCACAAACTCTGCGATAAGCTTTTCCGGAGCCACAGAGGGAGAGAAAAGGATGGGGCAGAAAGAGAAATACAAATATTAATGTGAAGTAATGAACCTTTGTCGCACAACCCTCCTCCCGGCTCCAGTTTTTTCAAGGAACAAGCCGTGATACTCAAGAGCAAGGCCCTCAGCCGCAGGGGCTGCGCACGAGCCAGCGGCCGCCGTCCCTCAGCTGCACCAGCTCACAGGCTGGGGGGGGGGGGGGAACCACAAATGCTTTAAAAAAAATAAACGAATAAAAATAACTACTCCACTCTGCACAAAGACCTTTTATCATTAAACGCATTTGGGAACGCACCGGACCCGGTAGGGCACAGGGAAGGCAGCACAGCCCAGCAGGCCCGGACACAGGCCAAGCCATACCCCGCCGCCAGGGCGGGCTCGGGAGGCCTCACTGGCAGGCCCCACTCCCAGCCCTCGGCAGCCCGGAGGTCTGCAGGGTGCTGCTCCCGCTACACGGGCCAGGAGCCCCGGTCCCCCCGGGCTGCACCGGGGGAGGGCCG
>WAAD01041839.1:67776-78674 GCA_013389945.1 Fregata magnificens | reverse complement strand
CCGGGACCGGCCCCGCGGTGGGGTACCCCTGCCCGGGGCTCGGCGCTCGGGGCGTCCCGTGGGCAGGGGAGGGACGGCCCCGGGGGTCCTGCTGCATCCCCTCTGCTGCGATGGTCACCGCAGCACCGGCCCCGGCCCGGGTCATCCTCAGCCCAGGGATGCTCCCGGCGTCATTAGTGTCCCCTGGGCTTTGCCCCCGTCCCGCACAGTTAGGGACACGCCCGGGGTCAGGCCCGGTGCTGCAGGGCTCACCCCGCACCCCTCCCGCTGCAGCAGATGACGGTGGCTTTGAGAGCGGCACCTACAACAACTCGGCCATCCGGACACCCAACCTGGATGCGCTGGCTCGGCGCAGTGTGGTCTTCCAGAACGCCTTCACCTCCGTCAGCAGCTGCTCCCCCAGCCGGGCCAGCATCCTGACCGGCTTACCCCAGGTAGGGGCACCCGCACGTGCCGGGGTGGGGGCTGCCAGTCTGCGGTGGGCACTTGGGGATGGCCAGAGCCGGCGTGCTTACAGCATGCTCGCAGGACCCGGCAATCCCCCCATGCCCACTGACCCACTCTCTCCCCTGCCCCCTGGGACCTGCTTTCCATGCACGCACCCTCGGTGTGCGGCTGGACTTGTTTTGGGGCCAGGCTGGCAGGCATCGTCCAACCGTGTTGTCTCTCTCCACCTGCAGCACCAGAATGGGATGTACGGGCTGCACCAGGACGTGCACCACTTCAACTCCTTCGACAGCGTGCGGAGCCTGCCCCGGCTGCTCAGCCAAGCACACGTCCGGACAGGTAGGGAGCCCAGGGCAAGTGACACAGGCAGGGAAACACCCCCCCTCCGTGCACCGAACCCCCTCGGGTGAGAGAGCGTGACGGCTAACCCACCTGCAAGCACCAACTGGACCCATGCCCATGCTCTGTGCTGACACCTGGACTTCACTTTGCTTCCTTGTAGCACTGCTCCTCTGCCATCCTCATTACACCTCACTTTCACTTCTGTTCCTCATCCTGCTCCTTCCTGGTTCCCAGGTTCACACAAGACTCATGCTTGACCCAAACTTCCACCCAGGCCGCTCGGCTGCTCTAGCGCTTACCCACGCCTGTGACCTGGGGCAGAGCGGTCCCCACGTGGGTCCCGTTTTCTGAGCAGATGCGGAAGTGCCTCTGCAACCAGCAGAAATGACTGGAGAAGCCAGCAGCATCTTCCACTTCCACCAGCCTTTGCTGAGCACAGCCCATGCTGGAGCAGATGATTTGCATCAGCCCCCAGGGAGGAGACAGCAGCAGCAGCCGACCCCCTGCTCCCCACTGCTCCTGGCACACCGCATGTCTGCGTTCTTGCAGGGATAATTGGGAAGAAGCACGTTGGGCCCGAGACTGTCTACCCCTTCGACTTTGCCTACACAGAGGAGAACAGTTCAGTCTTGCAGGTTGGGAGAAACATCACTCGAATCAAAGCACTCGTCCGGCAGTTCCTGCAGAGCCAGGACGAGAGGTGAGACAGACCCTGGGTCCCTGGGGCAGGCTGCGAGGGGGCACGGGCAAGGAGAGGGAAACCAACCTCACTGAAGACATGTCTCCATGTCCCAGCTGGTCACAAATAGGAAGGGACACCTTGTCTCTGGGTCACCCCATATCCAGAAGCCCAGATTAGGTGGGAGTCCTCCTACCAACCCCAGCTCACCCCTGCACAGCCCAGGGTTGGTCTCGGGGGGTGCTGGAAGCCCTTTGCTACACCACCTCCACCTCCACCCTCTCCATCTCTAGGCCTTTCTTCCTCTACGTTGCCTTCCACGACCCCCACCGCTGCGGGCACTCCCAGCCCCAATACGGGGCCTTTTGTGAAAAATTCGGCAACGGAGAGAGCGGCATGGGCTGGATTCCGGACTGGAAGCCACAGCTCTACCGCCCAGAGCAAGTGCAGGTGGGAGCCTGTGGTGCTGCATGGGGCTATATGGGGCTGCGTGGGGCTATATGGAGGCTGCACGCGACAGCAGCCTCCGCCGGAGCCAGGGCAGCTGCAGGCTGGCCCACCAGCGTTAAGGGTGAGAGCTGGCGAAGGCCACCCCGGCGTACCCACGACCTCCTTCCCTGTGGCTGCCATGTGCCGCTTTCCCTTTCTCTGTTTAGGTCCCCTACTTTGTTCCAGACACGCCGGCTGCCCGGGCGGACTTGGCAGCCCAGTACACAACCATCGGGCGCATGGACCAAGGTAGGAGCTGTGGGGGCCAGGCTGGCGCCGGCGAGGGCTGTGGTCCCTCCTGCCCCCGCCCAGCTCTGCCCCTCCATCCACAGGGATTGGGCTGGTCCTGGAGGAGCTGCAGCGTGCCGGCTTCCACAACAGCACGCTGGTGATCTACACCTCTGACAACGGCATCCCCTTCCCCAGTGGCAGGACCAACCTCTACTGGTCAGGCACCGCCGAGCCCCTGCTGATCTCATCCCCCGAGCACACCAAGCGCTGGGGGCAGGTCAGCCAGTCCTTCGCCACCCTCCTGGGTAAGAGCCCGTGGCCACCAGGAAGGAGCAGAGGCATGCAGAGCTGTGCTGGGGGAGGTGTGAGCTGGTCCCCACCCTCCCCAAGCCGAAGGGTCCTCTCCCAGAGGACAGCCTGCAGCCCTCGGCATTGGCACAGCCAGCCCTGGGAAGGGAGAGGAGGGACGACACAGCAGCAGGGTCCCCTGCAGGGACGTCATCCCCGGGCTCAGCTCTGCAGCTCATCCCAGGACCACCCATGACCCACAGGGCAGCAGACCCCGGGGACCTTTCTGCCCCTCTCCAGGGCTGAGTTTCCTCCCACGGGCACCAGCCCCTCCTCTCACCCTTCTCTTCCCCTCCAGATCTCACGCCGACCATTTTGGACTGGTTCTCCATCCCGTACCCTTCTTACAGCATCTTTGGCACGAAGCGGGTGCAGCTCACCGGAAAGTCTCTCCTGCCAGCACTGGAGTCAGAGCAGCCCTGGGCCACCGCCTTCAGCAGCCAGAGCCACCACGAGGTGACCATGTACTACCCCATGCGAGCCATCCAGCAGCAGCAGTTCCGCCTCATTCACAACCTCAACTACAAGATGCCCTTTCCCATCGACCAGGACTTCTACGTCTCGCCCACTTTCCAAGACCTGCTCAACCGCACCAGGGCCGGGCAGCCAACCCACTGGAAAAAGACCCTGCACCAGTACTACTACAGGGACCGCTGGGAGCTCTTTGACTGCAGCCGCGACCCCACCGAGAGCCAGAACCTGGCCCCTGACCCCCGCTACGCCACCATCTTCCAGCTGCTTCGTGCGCAGCTCTTGAAGTGGCAGTGGGACACGGGTGACCCCTGGGTGTGTGCCCCCGACGCTGTCCTGGAGGAGAAACTGAGCCCCCAGTGCCAGCCGCTGCACAACGAGCTGTGAGCCTCAGCTCTGCGTGGTGTCCCCCACTGCCATGGGACAGCCGTGTGCTGCCTGTCAGGCACGAGGGGGTCAGAGCAGGCTCCTGGCTGGGCCAGTCCCAAATCCCTGGGTGACACCCCAGAGCTCGGCTCTCTGTATCGCAAATGCCACCTGGCCTTGGAGCATTCAGGGATTCTCGTGCCTTTATTCTCGGCCAGAGGAGCTGCAGGGCCAAGCTGCTCCTCAATAAAGCCTCTGGAGGAGAGGTCTCCATTTTCACCTGGAGCTGAGCACATCCCTGCCAGCTCCCGGCACCGTGGTCTCCGTGCAGCACTGCCTGCTGCCAGCCCTGCTGCAGAGGTATGGCTGCGCACCCCTGGGGGAAAACGGGCCAGTGGGTACCAGCAAGGAGGCGGCAGGGGTACAGTTTAATTTAACAAAATATACAAAGTGCCCACAGTCCCTGAGGTGTGCAGGTTCAGGGGTGACGGTGTCTGCTCCCTCCCTGCACGGCAGAGGCTCAACCAGAGCCACGTGGTTGGGGCCAGGGCTGGCAGCCCCCGGAGCGCAGCAGTCCCCGGGCTCGGAGCCAGCAGGATGGATGGGCCAAGGGGCTCCATGGCAAGGCTGGGGCTGCGGGAGCAGCCAGGGGTACCCCAGTGCACTGGGAAATGGGGTGAAGCCTGCAAAGGGTGCGGGCAGTCCTGCTGGAGGCCCCCAGGCAGGGACGGAGCCAGGGGGTTCCAGCCCGGGGGAGGGCTGAGCCAGGGCTCAGCAGTACTTTCAGGACAGGCACTGGCAGAGAGGGGCACAGACACAGCCTGGGGCTGCTTCCAGCAAACAGCAACTTTATTTTCAGCACTGCTCCCTTGCTGCCCTGCGCGGATCCCCCTCCCCAAAAACACAGCCAGGAGACTCCCCACAGTCCCTTGACAGGTTATTAGTTCCACATGTTAACAGGTTTGCTGTCTCACAAGGCACTTGGGTCTTTTTTTCCCCATTTTGGGGGAGATGAGGGTTTCCCCATCCCCAGGAGTTGTGCAAGCCCCCCGCATGCAAGTCCAGTGCACACATCTCCAGTGAACTCACATTAGTCAGAAGGGAAGCCAAAGTCCAGGAGCCGCATTGCGTGGGAAGAGCAGCAGCAGCTCTGGTTGTACAAAGGACGGGACGGATTCGGCCCCAGAGCCAGAGGGAGCAGCATCGCCTCTCCCCGCCGAGCGGCACGGGTCTGGCGTGGGCTCAGGACCAAGTGATCACAAACTGCTCCCACATCGGCAGTGACACGGGGACTCTCAGCACCTGAGGGGGAGAAGGAAAGGTCAGCATGGTAACTGGCTGGGACAGAGTCCCATGACACCCTGACTGGGTGTCAGAGCTGAGCGGGGTGTCCTGCCCCCCTGGGGTGCACGCAGAGATGCAGCCTGGCACGGCCCTGCTCCCGCAGACCCCCCGGGAAGGGTGCCCATGGCAGACAGCCCCAGGACCAGAGCCGTGCCGCATCCTTTCCATCCTCCACCTCCCCATCCTTGGCCCCTTGCACAGCCTAATCCTGCCCTGGCCCCAGGGCAGTGACCCAGCCCATGCTGGGCAGCCTTTTACGCTCCCTCATGCCAACAAAGCAGGTACCGTGCCATTGCTGGGGCCAAACCCCCCCAGCCCCTCAGCTGAGCCCCGACTCCCTTCCCAGCCAGCAGCTCCCCCCCACCACCACCCCCTCCTACGCGGGGGGGACAAGCACTCGCCTGGGTGTCGCTGCGGTAGGAGAAGTCACCCACGAGGGCACCGTTGGCCAGGACTTGCCGGGGAGGGCTGGTGACACCCAGCACGGTCACAGCCTCCAGCAGGACCCCGTCGAGGTGGGCACTTGCCTGCAGGAGTTGGCTGAGCACTGCGCCCTGCGGGGACAGCGGGGCTGTCACCCCGTGCTCCCAGGTCCCAGCTACCCCGCACACACCCAGGGCTTCTCAAGGTGTCCTGCCCAACATGCTGCCTCTCTGCAGGGCACCGAACCCAGGGGGTCGGGTGCTCTGCCATCACTGGAGAGTGGTAAAGCCATTTATCAGAGGGAGGGGACTGAAGAGCAACCACTGCTGCGCAGCACTGCGGGTGCAAGAAGAGAGCAGCCAGCTCCCTGGCACAGCCTCTCCCCCCACTAAGTGAGGTCCTGGTGGGGTACAGTCCCCACGGGACCCCTCCACTTCACGATGCTGTAGCCCACACTGAGCACCCGCTGCAGGGCTGCGGCTCAGTCTGGCAATTTCAGCACAACACAGCTTGGCTGCACCAGGGCACGGTGCTGCCCATGACCGTGTGCGCCCCAGGGGCACCAGGACCTGCACGTAGCAGCGAACACCCGTGCCTGGATGCCCCACCAGCAGCCCCCCTCACTCACGTGCGTGGCCAGGAAGAGGATCTCGGTGTAATCCCCCTTCTCAAAGGTCTGCCAGCTCTCCCCGTCATCCCAGAACAGGTCTCCCCTGGCAAAGCCGTCCGGCGTCAGTGCCACGACCAAGGCCATCCCCTTCTTTCGGGACTCGACAGTGCTGAACGCAGGCTCCTGGGGTGCAGGATGAGGCACAGCTCCGAGCGCTGCCGGAGTCACTTTCCCCCAACCCCGGCGAAGCACCGCAGGCTCGCAGCTCATTCAGCAACACCCAGTCTGCCGGTGACCACGTTGCAGCCCTCTGCCCTGCTCCGCACATGGGCAGGGGCTGGCCAGACAGGTCACCGCAGCGTCACCGCAGCGCGGAGGGGACTCACCTGCAGGGGCAGGATGTGCCCTGCGCGGACATGGACGTTAATGGTGTCCAGGGGAGCTTGCAAGAGGATCCACTGCCCTTTGCTGTGAATGGTGGAGTCCTAAATAACAACAAGAAGAGGAAAGAGCAGGCGTAGGGCACAGCATGCCCAAGGGGGTTCCAGCCCAGCACCATGGCCCTCGAACGGCCATGAGCAAAGGCAGGTGAGGCACGAGTCCTCAACACAGCCCTGGGGGGGCCGGTACCAGCGGTGGGGCGCAGGAATGCACGTGGGGCCCTGCAGCGAAGCCCCTGCGCGGCCACCTGAGAGCCCTGTGGCACGGCAAGGGAGCACCCACCCCTGCGAGGCTGTACCACGTCCCCGCCGGGAAGTAGCCGCTGACTTTGGTCTTTCCTGCCTCCAGCACGGGTGTGACGAGCAGCCCCCCGCCCCACATGAGCTGGCGGTCCACGGCCCAGGTGTTGGGGTCCTTGGGGAACCTGGGGAAGGATGGGGAGGGGCAGTGCAGCTCCAGGGAGACCCTGCACCCACATCCCACTGAGCCCAGCGGGGACCAGCACCCATCAGCCCTGGCCGGGTTGGCACTCACTCGAGGAAGAGAGGCCGCGCCACTGTCTCCCCAGTGGAGTGAGCCCGGTGGAAGAGGGTGTAGAGGAAGGGCAGGAGGGAGTAGCGGAGGCGGAGAGCATTCCTCATGGCGGCCTGGGCGGCTGGGCTGAAGGCGTACGGTTCCTGCGGCTGCAGGGGAGAAGCCAAAGGGAGATGCTCGGACCGCGTGGGGAGGAACGGTGGGTGCCTTTTGGGGACGTGGGATGGACTCCCCCTAGCATGAGCCCGGCACCGACGGCACGCAGCCCCGCAGCTGTGCCAGCTGCCTTCCCACGCAGGCCAGGCAGCCCCTCGCACAGCCCCAGAGCACCCACCCCTGCCCCATCCACACAGTTGCCCCCCCTGCCCACTGCCTGGCGGGCTGAGGGCTCCCGATGCTCACCCGGGCGCCGTGGTCATTGTGATTCCTCATGAAGGGGTAGAAAGCGCCCAGCTGGGTCCAGCGCACGCACAGCTCCTCAGACGTGTCACCCACGAAGCCGCAGATGTCGGCACCCACCAGCGGCACCCCGAAGAGGTTGAAGAGCAGCACCTCTGTGGAGCGGGCACAGAGGGCATTGGGGCTCTGCGGCACCTTGGGCACAGAGCCCATGGAGAAGCCACCGGCTACAAGGGACGCGCAGGAGGGAAGCAGGGACGGATGCAGCCCCAGCGCCCCACAGCCTACCTGGTATGGAGTAATACAGCTGCTCCCAGTCACTGCCGACGTCCCCTGTCCAGTGCCCCGCATAGCGCCCATGCCCAGCAAATGTGGAGCGTGAGATGACGAAGGGGCGCTTGCCCCGGACCCTCAGCAGCGCGCTGCGGGCAGGATGGGGTCAGCTCAGCACCGCCCAACCAGGGAAGGGGCTCAGCCCCCCGCCAGCAGCTCCCGGCAGCAGCACAGAGCTGGCATGCGCCGGGGCAGACGCCCAGAGCCATCTCACCCATGGGGCAGGTGATATGGTACAGTGCTTAGGACACAGTCCCCCAGCCCAGGAGGCAGCATGGCCACACTGCACCAGCTCCAGCCCAGAGGCTGCTTCCAGCCCCGTCCAGTGCCAGGCTGGCAGCAGCTGGCAGCGCACCGGATTATAAACCAAACCCTTGCCCACCCACCGAATGCCCCCAATGCCCAAACAGCCCACACTGCAGCATGGAGAGGGGTCTCTCCCCTGGGTTGTGCATCCTCTGGGACAGCAGGAGCTGCAGCACAAGCCCCAAGCTTACTCGTGGGAGGCAATGGCCTCGGTCAGTCCGTACAGGCTGTGCAGGTTGTAGTGGGAGGACAGGTACTGCTGGCTGGAGGCACAGATGGTCCCAGCTTGGAGGCGTCCCCCAAACACACCTGTACAGGAGAGGCGCTGGCGAGGGCGAGCTCGGAGCCCGCTCAGCTGGGACCAGAGCATCTCCCGGGCTCCTGCCAGGGCTCCCTGCACCCCCAGGCAGAGGCTGGTACCCGCTCCCCGTACCTGGCACATAGGGGGGCTGCTCCAGGCTGTTGTTGGGGCAGCCATCCTGGGAGCCCTCCACGAAGTTTGACGGCTCGTTCATGTCCTGCGGAGGGAAGGGAAGGGGAGGGAATGGATGCCCTCGCTGCTGCACCAGGGCCCAGCAGAGGTGCAGGGCAGGAGCTGGGAAGCTGCAGCTGGCAGCTCTGCCAGGGCCACTCACAATCCACATGCCATCGAAGGGCACTTGGTCGTGAAAGTCCTTTACCATGTCGTGCCACCACTCATGAGTCTCTGGGTTGGTGAAGTCCGGGAAGGCTGTCGGGCCCGGCCAGACCTGTGGGAGGGAGGCAGCAACAGGCAAAGCCCCGCTGTCCCCAACCCGCTGCACCCCACAGCCCCTGCGTGCCACCCCACTTTCCACCACGGCCATTCCCCGAGTGTTTCCCTCTCGCTCTCAAAGTCCCACTCCCACGGCCCCGCTCAAGCCCCCTCCCGCAGGGACTGGGGCTGCTCCTCGCACGCACCTTCCCAATCAGGGGCTGCCCCGTGGCGTTTCGGATGAACACCCCTCGCTTCAGTCCCTCGTCGTAGGGCTTGTAGGTGCCAGGCGGCCCCGAGCTGCTGATCCCGGGATCCTGGCAGGGCACAAAGCCAGGGTTTCACCAGCAGGGCAGGGAATGGCCTCCCCCTCCTTCCTTGGAGGAAGCTCCATCGCTGCTCTTGGGGGCAGCCGGAAACCCCAGTGCCAGCCCACCCATGCGGGAGCCCCAGGACAGCCGGGGGTGTCACTTACCACGATCATGATGTACCTCAGGCCACGGCGGTGGAAGTCCTGCACCATCTCTGGGTATTCCTTAAAGCTTTTCTTGTTGAAGGTGAAATCCCTCTTGGCGTCCATGTAATCCAGGTCATTCCACTGCACATCCTGTGGATGGTGGCACCGGTGCTCAGGGAGGAGCAGGGACCCCCGCACGTCGCCGTGGGACCCCCGTCCCACCAGGGCTCCCCATCAGCCCCCCCACGGCCACTTTCGGGCAGAGGCTCCCGTGAGCAGCCAAGACCTACCAGGGGGAAGCGGGCTGCCGTCATGTTGGCCACGACCTGCCGGGTGATGGCGGTGGAGGAGTAGCCCCAGCGGCAGAGGTGGAAGCCCAGGCCCCAGTATGGGGGCATGAAGGGGAACCCTGAAAGCCAGGAGGGGCACAGCTGGCCAGACAGGCACAGGGATGGCCCAGCATCGCGCTCCCCTGCAGCCCCACTCTGCCACACCGGCCATGCCACGCAGCTCACAGCATCCTGGCAAAGCCATCCCAGGAGCGCCCATGCCCCCCACCCACGGCTCGGCCCTACCGACAACGTCCAGGTACTGCCGCACCACGCTCTTGGGGTCGGGGCCCAGGAAAACGTAGAAGTCCAGGATGCCGCCTGTCGTGCGCCAGGTCAGGGCCGGGCTGGGCTGCAGGAGCACGTCTGGGGAAGCACAAGCACAGGAGGAACAAGCTGAGGACGGGGACGGGGCCCAAGCCCGCGCCCGGCGCCTCCGCGGCACTCACCCATCGCGTTGCTGTTCAGCAGAAAGACACCGTGGGCCAAACCGCCGTCCTCCATCCCCAGGTAGAAAGGGTGGGAGCCGTAGAGGTTGACCTGGGGCTGGAGCAGAGCACAGCACGGTGCCAGCGAGGCTCCACCGGAGACGCCAATGCAGCACCCACCCACTCACCCACCTGCCTGCCCCTCGCCTCCGGACAGAAGCACCATCACGGCTGAGGGTGCAAACCCAGGACTTGCAGCCGCAAACACCACCCCAGTCGGCAGAGCTCTGCCCCAAGCAAGAGCCCTGGACCGGTGCGGGGGAAAGCAGCTCCCGAGCAGCGCAGAGCGGAGCCCCGGGGGGACAAAGCCTGACGTGGGTACAATGGTCCCATGGGCTTGCCTGGGGCTGAGGCCAGGTCCCAGAACTCAACCGGTATGGACGCCTTTCCCCAGCCCCGGACAAGACATAAGAGGCCGTGGTGCCACCCCTGCAAGCGCAGATGAGCCATCTCCCTTTCCCTCAGCCCCACTCTGTACCACAGGTGCCATGTCCCGATTCCAGAGGGTGACCCTGGTCCACGCTGTGTTGAGGACCAGCGGCGTCAGATGCTCCCCCAGCCCAGAAATGAAATGGGAGGGCAAGGAGGTGGAGATCTGCAGGAACTGGTCTGCGAAGAAGAGGGGTGCGATGGTGGTGTTCAGCCTGCCAGAAAGAAAGGGAGACTCCGGCAAACAGCCCCGGCGGTGCCCAGCAGCCAGGGAGGAGGGAGGCACCGAGCTGGAAGACCACCAGCTCTGGGGGGGGACACGGATGCTCATCACCACGTGAAACAAAACCAAGTTTCGGCTGAGCTCTGGGATTCCTGCTTCCCTTCTCAGAGACCGAACTGCAGAGGGGGTCAAAGCAAAGACCCCGGAGCCGCTGACTGCCCCCCTGCTGCCATCACCAGTGTCCCCTGCCACATCCCTGCTCCCGGCCCGTCCATTGCTGGGGCCAGCGTCAGGTCCCGCTTCCAGACCGAATCCCTGCAGGAAGGCGAGGGGAGCCTTCACCCGGCTCGGGGCAGGACGGGCACTTACAGGACCTGCCCGCCGCGCTGCCGGTAGACGACGAGGCCGAAGGGATCCTGGTTGACCTGCACCCCGTAGAGCGTGGAGGCGGCTCGGCCGCTCACCCGCGGCGTGGC
>WAAD01041839.1:54038-67300 GCA_013389945.1 Fregata magnificens | reverse complement strand
GGCCGGAGCTTAAGCAAAAGCCGGCGGGAGAGCGGGGCGCGGGCGGCCCCTCCGGCCTGAAAGTCAAGGCTGCAACCCGCCCCCGAGCCCCCCCGGGCAGGGCGGGTCAGCGGGGCAGGGAAAGCGATGAACCTGCCTGCGACATGTAAAAAGAAACAAACAAACAAGAGTTGCAATGCTACATCTTCAATAAATATTACACCGTAGACATGTTTATATTTATTCATTTACAAAGCCTGCAGCCTCCAGAAGAACAAAACCGGATGGTTACACGTATTTTGTCCGTGTCTGTCAGTCTTCCTGTAAGCCGAGCCTGGATTCCAAGCAGTGAGCGAGCCACTGGAGAGCCCTTTGGTGCTGAGGATGTTCCTGCTGGATCTGGTGGACAATGGCGTTAATGGTACGGAGCCGGTCCTGCAGTTTCTGCCGCTCCTTTCTCCAGGCTTGCTCAGTGCGGCACAGGGGAGTGTACTTCCCTTCCTTCAGTGCCTGCAGATGCTTCTGGCGTGTCTGGTAGGCCACAATCTCCAAGAGGTTCTGAGAAAAGCAACAACGGAAATTGCTCTGACAGCAGGCTGCACATGGAAAAGAACTACAAAAATGACGTGATTTGTGTCACGGATAGTGAAACCATCATATTTTGAAATGGAAGGTTTTGAAAAAGGATACTGCTATGAAGTCCCTGTTACAACAGCCAAACAGCACCCCCGTTCTGAGTGCTGGTACAGTCACATCACAGAATTCCATAAATCAGACAAATACCCATGCATACAAGGCAACCCTTGCCAGGACGGAGTTTCACCAACTTAAAAACTTCATAGGAGGCCATTTAAGACCTTGAGCTGGCTCTCAAATTGGTAACATACTTATGAGTAGCCAGCTAATGCTCACAAAGGATAGTTGTCACTAGTTATTTTCAAGATACAAACGATGTCCCTCAGGCTGATGTTTCCAGGTGAATGCTGCCTCGCTAAGGGTGCAACTGCAGCATCAACTCAGGACCCCTATGAGCCCTCAAAATGTGCTCAGTTAAATGTTGCTAAAATTACATGCCAAGCATGCCCAGTTCAGGATGGTGGGGAGACAAAGAGCCAGGGCGCTGGCAACAGAAGAAAGCAGCAGGTTCTATTTGGCTCGGCTGCTGCAAGGAAGCAGATGCGCTCACCCAACGCTTCTTGTTCCAAAGACATTCTGCATCTGAACGGAGGCCGTCAGACTCAGCCTGCAGTTCGCGCAATTCTTGCTGCTTTTCCGAGAAGGTGGCACTAAGGGACACTTGCGTGCTCTCCAGCTCCAGGATGGTTTTGTTGCACTCTTGAGCATTCTAGTAAATGGGAGAGAAGGAAATGGCAAATTCTGGTTCTTTAGTTCACCTGCATTCCCGGCCATCTTCCCAGAACTCTTTTTTTTTTAATGATTTTCCAAAGCCTGCCCCCTGTGTACAGGGGTACAGCAGTGCTGTGCCTGTGCAGATGCAGGGGCTGTGTACTGACACCCCCTGTATCTGTGCTAAGTGTGCACTGGTGCTCGTTACAAGGCAAATACAGGCTACGTGAATTCTTGCAGCCCTGCTTTACTTGCTCACCTTCTGGGTTTCGCTGATCTTCTTTCTCAGCTCCTGTTTCTTGCGGTGGAAGTCGCTCTTGGTGATATGTTTCTTATCTGTTCTGTTCTGACCCTCTCCACGAATCGCTATTGCCTCTCTACGAGAAACAGATGCCTCCATATCACGAATCATCTTCTCCTGCTGCTTCATCAGCCGCCCATAGCAGACCTGCCATTTGTCAAGATATAAAATGGGCTGAAAATAACAAATGGTTACAAATGGCACCTAACTGAAGCCTTCTGTGTGGCACACCTCATCAACATAAACCAGATACACATGACACGTGAACCTTGGCAAGCCAAATTTGCTCTAAATCCAAACCTAGTTTGCCCTGTGTGGATCTGGAAGGCAGAGGTCTGGATTATCAACTTGTCTAAAGCAATCTTCAAAATGTTTCACTGGAACTCATTAGCAATTGCAAAAGCAGAAGAGCAGAAGTATCCAGAGAATGAAAGGGAAGAGTTGCTTTGCCCGAAGATAGAAGACTTCCCTAACCAGTGATTAAGATGATGCAATATTTAGTAATCAACATTTCTTTGCTTATAAATTGGGGTCAGAGAATAAGGTGGCAGACATATTACATTTTAAATAGATTTCTCAGGTATATCTAGATTCTGCTGCAGCCTATTACATAGCATGCAGAAGGAACACATAAAGTGCGTGTATGCTGGATGTATTTAATTCAATCTAGCTGTAGGGTGGTAAGATTTCCAATACTGCTGTGGTCTTGAAGATGCTACTTCTCCAGCCTGTTTCTCATCTCCTGCCTCATGTTTCAGCAATGCCAAAGCTGAATATGTTGCGTGCAGCTTCCCCTCCTCAGTCCTCTTTCCCAGTGGCTTACTTGCATCCTGTGAATCTCTGTTCGCATGGCTTGGATTTTGCCTTGTCCTGTCTCAGAATCCACCGCTGCACGCATCTCTTTTGTCAGCTGGATCTTTTTCTCCCATAGCATGATTTGATGCCTTCAGTGACAGAAAGGGAAAGCAGTGCCTTAGTAAACAACAGAGAGGACGCTCTCTCTGTGCATCAGTGGCAGCACACTCCTGAGATCAATTCTGAACACAGAGCTGAATGGTTCGGCAGAAACTAAGAATTTGCATAAGGGACATATAAAAGGGCAGCAACAGAGCAGCGTGAAATCAGACAGGAAGCTCCACATTTTAGCAAGTGGCATGATGACTTTAAAAACAAGCAAGCCCAGACTGACAGGGGGATGATGGACCCCAGTTAATTGTCCAGTGCAGCACACTCGCTCTGAGTTACTGGCAGAGGAGATAGCATGCACAGTCTTCCCATACAGATCTTGGCAACATCCAGCACAAGCATGCTGGAATCGTTAAAGCCAACATCCTCTCAGCTCTTGCTGGTTCCAGAGACAGCTAAAGTACCTTTCAGTTTCTGCGTTTCAAAAATTCATTAAAGCCCTTTCATCTTCTCCAAGGACAGAAGCACATTTGCTGCTGTTGGTTCAGTTTGATGACTGGAGAAGAAAGGTAACATGGACACATATAACAAAGTTCAAAGACTGTGGCACAAAGCAAGAATCTCTCTGGTACCTACTCTGCTTCCACCAGGCTGTTTAGGAGTCTTTCCTTCTCCTCAGTCAATTGACTGTGCTTCTCCTGCATCTCAACTGATTCTTTTTCTGCTGCCTAGAGTTGAGAAGCATAAACCAATACAACATTGTCAGACTGAGAAAGATTTACAGGATCACTGTTTGCCTCTGATCTGCATGGGAGGTTGAGACCTGGAAATGAGACGTCAAGCCTTTGTACCTTGAGAGAGCGTACAAACTCGTTCTCTGTGATAATGTTGCCATACTGCAGCTCCTTGAAGCTGTTGTTGTTCTTGTTGATCAACACATTCAACTTTATCAAGTCATTTGACATGTTCCTCATGTGACGTTCGATGTCTTTCTGTTCTTTTGTTTCCTGCTGAATTTCATCTACAGGTGAACAGAAGAAAGTCTTAAAATTCCCAGGAGCACTGGGTTGAATGCAGGCAAGGTGTGACAAACTGCTATTAGACCACACAACACCGCATGCAGAGCCACCTGTGTCCCACATACCCAGCCAAAACCTTTTTCATCAAGCCCAAAAATCAAATAAAGTTTTGAAGGAGACTACTGTGGAAAAGAGTTGGTTTTGGCCAACGAAAGTGCTGTCACTGGTGGGGGCACTTACCTACCAACTACTTGCAAACTTTATTTAAGAAGTGTAACATGTGATATGGTCACTTAGGGTTCAACTGTGTCAGTTAAGACAGCAGGATTGATCGTTATAGGAAATAACGGCATGCAAAACAGCAGAAGGTGCCTGGCTCTTAGCCCCTGAGAATAGTACTGGGGTCATTTGCATTATTGCTCACACATATATAGGAGCACTGAGGGCATTCTTTGGTGAAGGTCTGGCATTACCCATCTGTAAGCCTTCGCTCCCTTTTTTGTCCATTCATGGATGAACATTTTAAGAAAGAATTAGGGAATTACTTACTTTCAGTGCGTACTTTCTTCTGCTGCATTATTGTGATCTGTTTCTTTAACATATCCAAGGAGGCTATTTGTTCCTCCCGTTCGTGTGTTAACTTCACCAGCTCTTTCTGCAGGTTGAGCCAGTGCTTCTGTAGTGTCATCACCTCAGAATTATATTCTTCTATCTGCTTGGTCAGCTTGTTGATCTCAATTTCCAATGGTGCCAATTCTTGCCCCTGTACGAGGATAAGGTTTGAGATTAATCAGGCAGAAGCTGCTGGAGCACTTGTTTATAGCATCATTGCAGAAGGCCAGTCCAACTGCTGAGACACCTCCTAAATACTTCACCTATACTGTTATTTTGTCAGTTAGTTACTTTCTGCCTCCATTTCCCATGAACTGGATGGGACTAATAATTCCTGGCCTCACAGGAATAAACGCAACAGAAGCCCAAAAGGTTCCAGACTCTGTGGCGAGAGGGCCTCCTAGGCTATTACAATAGGTACATCTGGACATCCAAAAGTTTGCGAAGCATATGCCACAGTAATCATTTTTGCACTGGTATCCGTAAAGGTCTTGGAGCTCACAGTGCTTGGGACAGATCTGGGTATCATCTGAATGGGGACAACCATCAAGTGACTTAAGTCACTCTGCCTGTTCCATTCTCCCCTCGTCAGTCTTTGCAGATTTTATAATGAGATCCTATTTACTCCCAGAATATTGATGTCATTCAACATTTTCATCAGGTGTAGACAACTCCCTGCAGAAATCTGTGCTAGGCACACCCTCATTTCCCAATTCCCCAATGCCAGCTCCTCTTCGCATGCATTAAGAACTGTTTGACAAATGTAAACATGTACATTAACTAGCGCAGCATTTAAATCACAATACTGATGCCTGAAAGTTTTAACTATCCAGCACTTATGCAGTTACATTTATCAAGGGCATCTGTGGTCACCACAAAGAATAAAATCAAGTTTGGGATTGAAATGTAAATGTACATACCCCCTGCTGAGCAAGAATCACCTCCAACCTCTTGTTGTACTGGCTGATGACCCCTTGCTTGTTCTCAGTCAGGAGACTGCACTTTGCAATCTCACTTTCCCTGCGGCTGATCAGATCATGGATATTTTTTATTTCCTTGTCCAGCTCACAAAGTGTTTTTTGGAGTATTGTCAGCCTGCAGTTGGTATGAGTTGCATTCAGAATAACCTGGGCCATATCATTCTCAACCTTTGAAAAATGCAGCTCCTAGGAATATCAACAGACAGAAAACAAATTACTGTCACCAACAGCTACTCATTGATTTGTAATGCCTACTTATCAAAGCACAGGAATCAGAGGATTTAGATTCTACTCCCAGGTCTGTGCTACAAGCTGTAAGCAAGCTACTTACCCTCTCTGTACCTTTGTTTCTCCATCTATTGACAAGAGATAGCAATATTTACCTCTGCCATAAGGCTGTTGAAAAGCATTAAGGAGCCTGAGCAGCCCAAGACCCTTTAAGAGACCACACTCATCACTTCTGCAATTATCTTCCCTGCCCGGATGTCTCTAGTTACCTGGCTAATAGCAGTAGGACATTACTATATTCCACCTTCTCCACCATGGCTGACAAATGCAACCCTCGCCTAACAACAACTGTACTAGCCAGAAAGCGTGCGTATGCCTTTTATTTGAATGCAGCCAGGTAACTTTCAAGAGCCCGTCTGCTACTTCTGCACAGCCTGGACCACGCTGCGAGAGGTTGCAACGTGGTCTTTTCCAAGTCCGTAGTCTCTGGACTATATTCTACTGTGCAACGCAGATGCTAATAGGAGTCAATGCAGAGTATCCACTTGTTTGTGCATCTGTCGGAAAGCAGGGTGGAGGGGCCTTTCTCACAATGAAAGCCAACCCTGGAAGTCTTCCAGTTACTTAAGATATGCACCTGATTTAAAAAACCCAGGGGCAGGCTGAAGTAACCCATGGAAATACAGAGGTGTGAGCACGTTGTGTGAGTGCCAGCCCACACAACTCAATATGATAAATACTATGCTGAATCTTCTAGTTTTTCTATCTGTACCAGTTACACACTCCCAAAGAGAGCAACTTATCATGCCACGAAGAACTGTGGGTCTGGTTTGACTGTTCCTTGGATTGTAATCCTTATTTGGGAACTGAAAGTACGCCTGTTATCACATTCTGCGATGCAGTATAGAGATATAAGTTAGTTTAATGTGGAGTATAGAAGTACCACGTATCCACTGTCTTCCTGCAATACATAAGAACTTGAACCACTTTATAGGAAACACTTCCAGGATTCATCATTCTGCCCCATTTTTTAAGTAAAGAAAGAAAAGCATGCTATGTGTCAGGCCTTTTTGACCAAACTCTCTCGCGTACACAAGAATGCTGCAATAAGATCACTGGAAGAACTAAACTGAAGTTGCAAACCCAGCAGAGCTTCAAGCGCAGATCTGAAAAACAAAATTAAGACACTGACAAAACACACTTGAGAAGCACTGCTCTAGGCTGTTTCCTTCCTCTGCCATCCCAAACGGAAGAGATACCATACCAGATCTGTTTTTCTCCTATGAAGTTTTGCAGCCAGCTGTGAGAAGTGCTTTGTGGCTTTGCTGGACATCATCTGGTCCTGAAGCTTTGCCATGATTTCATTCTCCATCTGCTCTTTGGCATCAGTCCCTTTCTCTATATCCTTACTGATGGACAGCAACTCATTCAGATGAGCAGCTTGATCCTAAAAAGTAGGGAAGACAGAGAGAGGATCACTACAACTGTTTGGGGAAGGGGATTAAATACCTGTGTCCAATTCAAAAGGATTCTTCTTCCAAGTTACTCTTCTCACCATCTTGGTCCTTTTGAGGGCCTCCTCTGTCTCATGGAGAATGCGAGTATAGGTGCCAGATTCAACCTTCAAGGCCTCCTGCCTTGAAAGGCACTGGGCAATCAGTTTCTTTGTCATGTTGGCATCATTCTGTGAACGGCTCAGGATGGTGACAAGTAACTCATTCTTCTCCTCCTCTTTCCTGATCGACTTTCTACAGCCATGGATGTCTGTTTCTAGGGACTTGAGGTCATGTCTGTACTTGCTGGAGAGGCAAAGAGGATGGAAAATCATCACAGGGCTTGATTCATGTGCTGAACGGTCACCTACAAATTCCTCTTTTCAAACATGTTATTGCAGCAACAACTGACCAAGAAGGAAGATCTTTATAAAGGCTAGTCTGCTGTGACAGTGCAGAGTCATCAGAAAACGGATAGAGACATTAAGATTTAAAAGGAGATGTATGTAGGAAAATTAATTTGTTCTTTCAGTCCTGTCCCCATCCTCCCATTCTTACCAGGATGCCACCGTGTAAAAGTGTATTGTATGTTCTCAGAGAATCAGTCAAGTTTTAAGACTCCAGACCAAATAAACGCTTCCTTTGGCAACAATAGGAAGGTTTTCCTGAAGATTTCTAGAGGCATCACAAAATCCTAACCAAAACTGATAGATAAATCCTTCTTGCTGTCTAGCTCTTTGGATTGAGAGATGTTGCAAAGGTGAAGGAACTCTTTTAAAGGAATAAAATATGAATAGAAAAACTCTAAACAGCTTTAAAAAACCACAGATTTCGAGGGAGAGTTGTGTTTTGGATAAAGAAAATAGTAATAAAGAACTGTACTTCTTATCGTTTAACCTTATTATGTGCTTTAGAGAAGCAAACTTGTTCTGTCTGACATATCCTGCACATACAGTAATAAACTTGACAGAAGACATACTGCCCCTTTTAGAACCCCTCCTGTCCAAATTATTTGAGGTCTCTCCGGGGACTGTTTTCAGATACCATACCTCAGCAACTCTTGTGTGGCAATATAGGCCTCATCTCTTTGCTTCATTCCAGCCAAGCTGCTATTCCAGTGGTTCATCAATCGCTTTTTCTCCATGTTAATAGCCTGTGCCTCCATACAAGCCTAGGGAAGAGAGAGTTGGTAGACAGGATGAATGTATACTGTGCTGGAAAACCAAATTCATGTTACAATGCAGTATTTTTCTTCTGCTCATAATATGCTGGGCAGGAACAGCTTCAACTAATATGTGTCTGGTTTATTGTCACACCAGACCACAAAGCATAGGTCTGCAAGAAAAAAAAACATGCTGAGAAGGTGGGGGAGGAAGTGATTTACAGGCAATTCTTTGGGGGGGGCGGGGGGAAGTCTTCATTCCTGCAAACAGGAACAAATCATACAACTCTGGCCTAGATTGTGCATACCACGTGAGCATGAGCCAAAGCGGTCAGTCCTTCCAGAGGGAAATATTAACCAGAAGTGAAAAGAAGCACCCTCCTACCTCATTTACTGCTTGCCGAGTTACTTTTGTGTCCTCTGCCTGGGCAACAAACTGAGCTTCAAACAGAGCAATCTGCTCTTGTAGTTCGTAGGCTTTTCTTGTCAAGCGGTCTACGAGAAGATCCTAAAGACTCAGAGCCAAACAGTTCAGGATGAGCAATATAATCTCAGTCTTAACCAACTATATTCTACAAGAATAACATAGGCTAGAGAAGAGATTAAATTGGCAACTGGATTAGATTTGATTCCTACTGAAACTTTTGCATTCTTATACAAATGACTCATGAATGTGACAACTTTTAAGAGAATGAGACCTTCTTTGCTGATTTTTTATTATTCCATTTGCAGTAGTAAATTGATACTTCAGATCTCAAGCAGCATTCATTCCTGTCAACATGGATTATATTGTGCCACCTCTCCAGCAGCTGGGAATCTTAATACTTTATGTTTTAAAATCCTTTGTTAAAAAATATCTAAATCCATTTGATTTCAACTGTTTGCATGCAATTCTGCATTAGTAATAATCAGTGTGCTGTGTCCTGCTGCAAGCAGAAGGCAGCAGAGGGAGCTCCAGCACACCAACCGGCTCAGTTAATTTTCAAAGTTTGCTTTTCATTGTGAAACTCATTGTGGCTCTGAGTAATTCTCGATACTTGCACATATGACACTTCTTCACTAAATACCTTTCTGCCCTCACACCCCTTCACTTGAGTGAAGAGTGATTTACTATTATAAGGCTTGCCAAAAACCTTTGGGCCGTACATGCCACTATCTTGGTGGTGGGGATTCTTCTCAGTTTTAGAAAAGCCTGTGCGTTTTTTTCAATTATTTGGGAAAAATATCCCCACACATCTTCCATGACTCAGTGACTATTGCCTTCCTTCTGACAAGGCAGCACATCCTCCAAGACTCATCACTAACTGTCATCTGTATTTATTTACTTTAAAGAAGACAGTTTTACTTGATACCTGTTTTTTCTTTTCCACCTCAGCCTGGACCTTCTCTGCCTCAGCCTTCTTTGTTGACTGTTTCATTAGTAAAATATTATGACGCATATCCTGGTCCATATTCTGCATGTAGAAGAGATGCAAGGACAGGTTTTCAACGTGGGTCTGCATTGCAGAAACTGGGAAGGCAGGAAGGAAAATATTTACAGAGAAGTATGTTTGTAGGATACACTTTAAACAGAGATAAAAGGGAAAGAAATATAGGAGCAACCAAAGCAAAACCCACATGCATACCCGCTAAATCAGCCCTCCCTGAAATAAGAATTTACATCAGCTTTGGCATATAGCTCCACAAGCAAAGCTAAAAATCTTGGTAAGCAATTCCTTGATTCCCAGCACACAGAATCCCAGAAAATCAAAGAAGGGGCCTCAGGAGGCTGTGAATCCACTCCTCTGCCCCAAAACAGAACTGTCTTTTTCTCAGTCTGTTGAATGCTTCTCTAATTTTTTCAATAGCCTGCAAAAACTCTTTAAGCAATTTATTTTAATGTTTAGCTATCCTTGCCATTGCAATTGTTTTACTGTTTCCTATCCAAATGCCTGCAACACAAAAAGAATGAGTCAAGTCCATTTCTTTGGCTGGAATGGGCTGCCACATGGCTGCTGCTCTCATACTCCTGGATGCCCCTAATGACCTACGACCTTTGCAATCTCATCACACCCTTACAGAGACACAGGCAACCATAACAGACTGATGGGAATTTTCCTCCTGCTAAGTCACAGAACAGCCTACCTGCCAGGAACAGTTTTTGTTTTAGTCCTAAAGACCTTCTTAGAAGTACAACGTAGCAACACGGTCTTAGAAACAACAGAAATTATATGGCAACCAGGAATACGTGTGAAACTTTTCAATGAGTGTATTATTCCTGATTAATTTTACTGTATTTTCCAAACCAATGCTTGACTTATATTCAAGTTCATTTCTCCACATAGTACTAGAATTAGGAAATATTGCAAGGACTGCCTCAGTCACCTTTCTTGCGTTCATCATCTGTGTTCTGACACATTTTCTTGTAAGTAAGCCTGAGGCCCTCCAGTTCTTCTTCCAGCTGCCGACGCGCTGTGGCCATCTGAGAACAGCGGTCATGGCTCTTCTCCAGTTCCATCTGCAGATGGCCCAGCTGCTGCTGTGCTCCGTAAAGAATCACCCCAAGCTCTTCTCTCTGTACTTTGCCCTTCTTCGTTGCTGTCCTCTGCAAATACAAGAGGAAATCAGCTATCTCACTTCAGCTTGGACAGGGATGGGCTGCTGTGGGAAGGCAAAGAAAGAATGCTGTATACCAGTTCCTGAAGCTCTAGGTTCACTTTTTCCATCTGCTTAGTAAGGTAATTCTTCAGGGCAGCCTGGAATCTTCTCATCAGAGGCTGTAAAGAAGTATGATGTTGATAAACGTTAACATACTTGTGTAAATAAATTATGAAGAAACCTTACTGCTACTCCCATTACTAAATAAAACATCGTATTTTCTGCCATAGACATTTGCATTCTTCTTTTAGCTACATTCACTGTAACAGCGGGTATTTGTTGACATCAGGAAGTGACTACTGAGAATATTTGAAAGTCAGAAACATATAGGAAGAGCTACATCTGAGAACCCATCCACTCACTCTTGCTGCAAGTACTTCTCTTTCAGGACTACTGAAGAGTATCAGATTTGCCCACTACATTGCTCACTTCTGAACCTGCAACTTTGGGGTTAATACTGAGGGAATAGACACATTCAGGAGCAAAAGATATTTTTAAACAGGTAGTTTTAGCATACAGCTAAGCCACTGCTTACAATTTACCTCGCACATTTTATACAAATAGAAATATCAAGTCTGCAAAGAAGGATTACAAGATTTGCAGACTTCTCACATGTTCAGGATCCAAGACAACCAGTTCTGTTTCTTCTATGGTTTCTTCACTTCTTCCGCTTATTTCATGTTCCTCAGCTCCATGCTGCTGGCATTCCTTTTCCCATCTTTGGTCACCATGCTCACTAGTAAGCGGACCGAATTGCTCAAAGGCAGACTCTGAATAGAGGGAAACGGGTTCTTCAATGTTACCTGGACCCCACCCCCCAAAAAAAAAGAAAAAGATAAAGAAAAAGACTTAGATTTCATTGTATTACGCCTCCAGCTGGATTAACAATGATCAGAAAGGGAGAAAACTAGAAACTGTGCTTGATAGATGGTATTGAGTATTGTACTGTTAATAAGGAACTGAATGATACCTGACTCTGTGCAGCTGTTCAACTCCACGGACAATGCAGATCCCTGCAGAGGAGCTCCTGAAGACACATGGGAAGGGTTTTCTCTGTCTGTTATTGGCTGTTCCATGTCACCCAGTTCAGGAGGAGAACTGTCTAACTCCACTTTGTCTGAGAAAGTCTCAGAAGATTTTTCCTGAAACATAAAATCCATCACCTGAAACAGCTTTTCAGTCTAGCTCTATTTGCCCCTAAAAATCTACTTATTTTTGTCATCATGAGACATGAACAATGCAGACAAAGAGTCAACAAGAGGGCCTTGTTCTAAAATCAGCAGAGATACACTGGCAAAGCTGTCTCACTCCAGATTAAAAAAAAAAAACTTTACACATATATAGCACAACAAAGGAACCTCCCCAGTTTTGTCAGAGGTGTTTGTATACTTTGTGCTTGACCAATTAGCTTCTCTCCATTTCAGTTCTGATTGTTTTTGTGTTTTCAGCAATAAAACTGGAACAGGAGAATTTGAAGTTACACATACTGGTCATGCATTCTGTGAATAAGATTATATATATTATTATAGTGTCTCACTTCTGCAGAACCAACGAACAGCCCTGTGGCTCCACAGACTCCTCTTTCTGCTGGGGGAAACGCCTCTTCTTGGTCCTCCAGAGGAACAGACTCTTCCTCTTCATTGTCATTCCTGTTCTCTGCCTCCACTGCCTAGCATACAACACAGGCAAAAAGCAGAATAGCAGCATTGTATCGGGTTGTGTACTTTGTTTAGTGTTAATGCTACAGCATTGTAACAACTGCTTTTCGTTACAGGATACAGAAGTTTAATTTAGAAGTTTAATCTCATTCACAAAAACGGTCACCCAGCTAGCATTAAAATAGTAAAGATCCTGACAAAAATTCTACACACTACTTTTAATTTCACATGTGTTTCTAGCTCACATCTATTAAAAAAAAAATGCCCTTAGGGATTTATTAAAGACAGTGTTCCAGCTTGCACTATACGTAGCCAAATTATTCTCTTCTTTCTTTTCAAAGAGTCACTGTTTTATTCCATATCATCATTTGCCAAATTCAAATATTGTGCAGTACCAACGGAAGAAAAAAACCTCATCACCAACAAACCTCAAAAAGTGCTTGAGTATGTGCTTCTATGAAACGTGGATAATTTCCTTTTTAAAGTGTCTACAGAAGAAATGTGCTATCTAAGAACTGAGTGAGAAACACCTACTTCAAGATGCTGCTGACGCACAGGACAGTAACTAAATTTACTTTCTAGTGGCTTTTTTTTACGTGCAGGGCAAGACTGCAATAACCGCTCGCTTGTTTTACTTCTTCCTATTGAAACTGCTTCCATGAAGGCGTCGCTCTGTAAGGAACGCATGGGAACATGCTGCACTGTGAACGTTTCAAAGGAAATCACCTCCATAGCAAGATCCGACGGAACTCTGATTATATCCCGCTCAGCGGAGCCGAATTCCACCCCAGATCCCTCTGCTGCGGCACCGGGGGCCTCCTCCATGGTGCTGGGGCTGGCCTCTGCCTGCAACCAGAGCGTCCCGCAGGAGAGAGTGAATACCAGCCCAGCGCCCGGCTCCCCGGGGCCGGCCGTCTGCAGGCCGCCCCTCCGCCGCGGG
>WAAD01041839.1:39161-53239 GCA_013389945.1 Fregata magnificens | reverse complement strand
CGGCGCGGCGTGGAGGGTCGCGGGGGGGGCGGGCGGGATGCTGCCCGCTGCCTTCGGAGCCCCCGAGGTGGGCGGTGTGCTGCCCGCACGGAAAGCGGAACGCAAAACACTTCTCCAACTTTATCTCCCGCTGTTCGGGAGCGGCTGTGTACAGCTGGAGTATTTTTACGATTTCCTTACTTTTGGGGAGGGGGTCTTCTCTCCAGTCACCCCCATATCTACCTCTTCCTTCGCCGAGTTCTGTTATCAGCGGAGACGTGAAGATGGATGTTCTGGATCTTTGGCAATTATTTGATGTATGGCCTTCAGGCACTGCAGGGCGGGGATTATGTGTTGATATATTGCTCGCTGTGTCGCTGACGCTCCGTAAAATAACTGCTTCTTCCTCTCTGAGGTCTGCCCGTCTTTTCTGTTCTCGGACTGGCAGCTTGTCTCGCAAAGGTATTATGTTCGTAGTTGCCACTCTGAATAGGAAGTAATAAAACCGAAGATCTTACAAGAAACTAGTAGAAATGTTAACACCAGGACAGCTCAGGGTAAAGATCTGGGGCTTGCTGCTTCTTTTGTAGAAGCCTCCTTTAGGTCTGTAGGCTTAGAGGAGCTCATTCTCGTTGTGGTGATAACTTGGCTAAGAGCAGAGGAGTCTCTGAAAGCTGCTTCTCTAACCCTGCAGTGGATTTGCTGAATATCTGGGTTTATTCTGTACGTCGCACTGCGTGGTTGGCATAAAGCTGGAGAGCAGAGATGGGGCAGAGCGTTGCTTTCTCTGTCCAGCAGGCAAGAAGGGAGGGGGGCATGGTCCTGCCTGTGGCAGGGTGAAAAGGAGACTGTTTCAAAGTGTCACAGTGGCAGAGACGCGTGGTCTGATGTCTGTCGCGTTAAGAAAAGACTTTGCAATTAGTTCATCAATTCAGCTGTGAAACCAGGCTCCTGAGATTTTTTAGCTGATGATATTTAGGGATCTAGTACAGTGAGTATTACCAGGCCACGGCTACGGGACGCTGGAAATAAAAAGCTGTAAAAGTGTTACCTACTGCACAAGCACTGCAGTTAAGTAATATGAAATTATGTTTAATCTTGGGATGGAGGGACATCTGGCACAAATAATTGCCCAGCACTAAAGTGTGTGTTGTGGTTTGACTTTCAGTGCTGGAGGGGTGGTAAGCTTTTTTGTTTGCTTTTTTATGCCTAAGCAGGTGTGGCTGGGAGCAGCAGGCAGGCTCTGATGATAGTATTTCGTTTCCCTTTTTATCTCGGAGTCAAAAACTTGCAGTATTTAGTCTGCTTTCCCTTTTTTACCTTCGCAGCTGAGATGCATCTGAGCGAAATCTGTTCCACTGAAGTGACTGGAATTGGAGTTGTTCGAGTGTCGGGATTTCAGCCTTCGCTGGTGACTGCTGTTACTTTTCCTTTACTCTGTACTCTGCGTGCCACTGCTGTGCCAGCGGGTCAGGAATGAAAGACTTTTTGGTGACCTACATAATTCTCCCCATGAAATGGGATGACTTCAGAATGGCTCCCTATGGTAAACTTTTTTCCTTGATTTGGCTGGGTCATCTTAAATAGCTCCAGCTAATAGCTAGTAGTTTTGAAAGCTTCCTCCCCCCCGCCCAATGTAGAGGTATTGCAATACAAAGGGAAGGTCGTTACAAGGGCTCTCAGGTATACATAGAGAAGTATAGATCAAGTGAGTGACTAGCTGAGTTGCACAGAAAATCCATTCAGAGGACTGGAAAGAAGCTGCGAGTCCTGACTTCCGGGCTCCTGTACTCTGTCTCCGGTCGCTCTGCCTTCCAGCGTGCTGTAACTTGTGCTTGAGCTACCAGAGATGCAAACCCTGCATTTGCTCTTCCCAAGGGGAGGAAGAGGCAGGAACTTCTGCAGTGTTTGAGACCTCCCCGGTGTGGTAGCTCTGTACTCCTTAAATATGTAAAATCAAATTTAAGTTATTAAGGGAAAAAAAGAAAAAAAGCCTGTTGCATTTTCTTACTTAAGGCATTTCATGCTTAAATTTGGTGCCGATGTCTGACAGCTCGTGTTCTTCCTCTGTGCCCAGACATACTGTAGGTCTTATGTTTCGCTTCAAGAGCCCTGTAGCTTGGCTTATTTTGCTTGTAAAGCTATTAAACTCTTGCACAGCAAATTTGCCCTTGGAGCCGCAAGACCTGCTGCCAGGCACAAAGTGCTCAGCAGTGTGACTTGTTGGCTGCAGCCGACCCCAAAGCGCAGGCTGTCATATGCCTCTGTAGGCTAAATTTATTTGTGAGAGAAGCCTTGTTGCCCTGTGTGCTCGTGAACCGCTCCGGTGTCAGCGTGCACTGCACAGACTGGGAGTAATGTGCTGGAGCCTGTGTCAGCCTATGCAGGAGCCCTGCATTGCCCTCCTTCGCCAGAATACAGGAATCTTGTGCAACCGGAGGCAGCAACATTTGGTCCAGCATCGTCTGCCAAGGTGAGGGTGCGATCTGCCAAGCCAAACAGGATTTTGTTGTTGATTGGTTTGTGAGAAGGGGAACGGCATTTCTAAGGGAGGCGAGCAGCCGGTGTTATTTGAGATGCTGCTGGCTGGAACTGGTCAGGCTCTTGTGAAGAGGCTCTTGGGGTGATTTCAGGAGTTGGCTCCCCAGCACGTTTGTGAGATCTCGTGTAGCTGAGAAGTGCTGGCATTGACTGGGAGAGCAGCCAGGGGCTGTGTGAACAGACTCAGTAGCTGTAGCAAAGAGTTTTAGTGGCGACAGTTGATGTGTGGGAGAAGAAAATGTATGTGTGCTTAATAAATATTGGCACTCAGCAAGAGCTTATCAGCTAATTCAGTGCTGCGGCTTCTGGAGAGCTGGGTTGTCTCTGCTACATTGAAAAGAATCCCTTCAGATTGGGGGATAAATAGAAAATTAATATGAAAAATACATTTTTTTGAATGGTGCTAATTTAATGCTGACTTAGCTGTAGGCCAGTTCCTGCCTGCCTACCCAAGCTCGTGCAAGAGGCAGCAGCAATACCTGCTTCTCTGCACGACCCAGGCCCCATGGACTGTGTGTGCAGATGTTATTCCATGCAGAAGAGGGCTCAGAACAGAGCAAACCCTGCAGATTTGGTCTTTTTGTTACTTGCTGGTTTGCGTTGTACAAACTCCTGTCTTCTGGGAAGGAGAGGCACATTCACGAGCTGTGTTTCAGAGACTTTTAGGGTTGTACGAGTAGACTAGATGACCTTCAGAGGTCCAGTCCATCACCTGGCCCTAGCCGGGACCGACTGCCTATCTGTTTCTGCGGCCTCTCTTCGAAACCCCTCAGTGATGGAGATGGCCTCTTCAGGTTGCCCTGTTCTGGTACGCCTGCTGTTAGAATGACTAAACTAGATATTCCTTGCCACAGTTCAATTGCCCTACTACTTCTCCTGTCCTCCGTAGACAGCTCTTCCTTTTGTTGGCAGTGATAGTTCGCATGTATGAAGACTTTTAATACATTTCCCTTTCTTTAATCTTCCCTTGGCAATCACTTTCCATGCCCCAGATCACTTTTGTCACTCTCCCTGAAACTGTCCAGTGACTTGCGTTTGTTTTTCTTTAATGCTGCAACCAAAGCTACACAGAATTCCCTAGCCTGTGGCAACGGTGAAAGGATTAACTTGAGCCTTGATGATGATATTTATATATCCCAGCATATCTGGCTGTCTGTTTGCAGCACTGTAGTGGTCTCTGATTTCTGATGCATAGGTCTTCTGCAAGACAAATGCAACAGACTAATTTTCTATGCTGGCAGGACATCATATTCTTTACCTCCTGTCTTTTTTTCGCTTCCTCATCCAACCTGCGTGTGCATGTGCATACCTGCAGCGCCGTCCACCTGCACATCAAGGCAGTGCTGAAGCAACAGGTGTTCTGCAGGATCAAAGTGATACTTCCCTTTAAATTCCTCCTGCTTTCCAGGGAGCAGCTTTTGATCTTTTACCTGCTGCTTTGTTCTTTCTCTGCTAGGTAAAAGCTAATTAAATGTTGCCTCTGTTGGTAGAGAAGTCCTGCACCTCTGCCTGCGTTCCTGAGAGCCTCTGGAGAGCTGCAGTAGGACATCACATAAGCTCTTGTTTCATCCATGCATCCCCATCTGCTGTCCTTAGTAGGAAAAGCTCACTCATGTTTTCTGAGGAAGCATTTCCTGGTCAGCAGCCACAGCCACTTGATACCACCTTCCTCCTTTGCGTATGCAGGTTTTGCACTTTCAGAGTTCTGATGAAATGGCTGACGTAGCTAAAGGTCTGGATATCTAGGCTGGTTTCAGTCTTGAAAGCAACGGGGCATAGCTGAGCAGACTGTGCTGCCTACAGAACATTGTGGTAACAGATGACCCTCTTCAGATGTGCCAGAGGCTGAGGGCCTCTGATGCCATTCACGTTGCTCCACATCACTGCTTCAGACTCCCTCAACACTGTGTTGAAATGGTGTGTTGTAACTTGGTGGTCGGAAGGAGGAATTGCAGCAGAGTTTACTGTCTGTATTCTTGCAGGGTGCAATGAGAGGAAAGGTGATGTGCTCTTTAAATATGGCTGAGGCAAATGACTTTCTCCAAGGTATAATACAGAGCCTTGAAACAGAGCTATGGTTTTTGGCAATCTGGACAAGAACAAGCATAAGGCTCCATTGGTGTTTGGTTTTGGGGGCTGAGACATGAAGATACGTGTTGTGTTTGGTGCTAGAAGGAGACATGGGTGCAAAGGCCTTGCAAAGTAATTCTCTTATCCTGAACGCTTGCTCGGCACAGTACATAGCAGGGTTGAGGCTTCTCCATCAATTGCCAACAAAGCCCGAAATGCAGAAACTGCTTATGCTGTGATTCACGCTGACAAATGTAGCAATTGCCAGTTAAACCAATAGTTTGTCCTTTAATGAAGGCTCTGTCAACTACTTGGCAGTCTCATTTGCAATCTTCTGTATGTACAAATCTGTCAGAGTCAGGACAGCTGTTTTCCTTCCCTGCAGCTTTCACTCCGCTCTTTGGGAAGCTCTGGCTTCCATTTGCCCTCTCTGCCTTCTTGATTCCTCCTTTGTCTGGAGATACCATTAAAACCGTGTTTAAAGAAATCAGAGCTATTCAGTGTTTGACGATGCTTGCTTTAGGTCCTTAAATGTTTCCTGCATACCGTGCCCCTGATAGTACAAGTCAGGGCCTGTCTGCTTTTCTTTTTATTTCTGGCTACCCCTGTTGCGTGGTCTGCAGACCGTGGTGTGGGACTTGTCACGAGGAACACACTGAGCTGGTCTCCTCAGGCGCTGCCCCCGGACCTGGCACCGTGGCAATGTGTGGTGTGTGCTAGGTTGGACTGGCCTGTTCACGAGCAAGTAAGGCCGTGTAAATACAAAGGAACAAAAGTAGATGTTTCCTCTGCTTGTGTACTTTCAGCAGAACAGAAACTGCCGTGCCTCTGATGGTCTGCTTCCTAGCTAGGGATCGCAGCAGCAGGTAGAGCCTGCTCCGCATTGAATTGTGTTGGGTTATCTGTCGGATTGCTTCGTGCAAGACTCACCCGTGGTTTCAACACATGAAGTCTGCTTCCTGATCTGTCTGCTAAATAGTTTGTAGCTTGGGTGACCCCTCTGGATTCACTGTAGAGCACCTCATCAACAGCCCTGATGACGAGCACATCTCATTTGAGTACAGAGCTTACTTGGTGATTAGTTGGGGATCATACTCCCCAACTAAAGTTAGCTAAAGTTACCTATTGATAGACGAAAAGTTTGCCTTGAGTTGGCGTGCCATACACTGCTATTGGAGTCTGCCCACTCTGTTGAACATGGGTCTCTTGCCGCTTATCTCTGAAAAAACTCTATTTAACCATCACTGCTCAAAAAACAAAACAAAACCCCAACCCAAAAACCTCAAATGCACAGCAGGATTATGCCAAAAATTGGTAAGCACAAGAGGAACTTGTTTTGATTAATTTTTTTCTGGACGTCAGTGGTTACTGTGGATGAAGCAGCAGCCCCTTGTTTAATATCATGGTCTCAGCAGTTTTTCTGTGCTGAAGGAATCCTCCAGGGTCTACTCTGACTCTCTTTGGCATCCCCAGGACAGTGATACATCGGGCAGCTCTGCATCGCTGAGCTATTCCCTTAATGGACAATTTTCAGTGACAAGCGTTACTTTTCTGTTTCCTCCCCACAGTAACTATTGAAATATGTTTTTTTGCTGCCTTCATATTTCTTCGTTGCAGAGAAAAAAACATCCAGGGATTCTCTACTTCAGCATCTTTAAAATGTAGAGGTGATGTTACAGATCCAGAGCACTGGGAGGCTCTTGCTTGAGTTGTAGGATTGATGCAGCAGTTGATGGGAGACCTCTTCCTTCTCAGACAGCAGTAGGCACATGCTGGGCTGTTGTTAGATTTATTCTAAGACTATTCTTTCCTCCTTCTTGGCAGATCTTCTGAATTTGGCTCCTGATTAAAGCTGACAGATAATGGAAACATTTCCTTGGCGATGTCTCTGGGGCGACTCCTCCGACGTGCCTCTTCAAAAGCTTCAGACCTCCTGACCTTGAATCCTGGTGGTGGCAGCAGTTCATCTTCCATACTTGATGGGGAGATTATCTACTCTAAGAACAATGTCTGTGTCCATCCACCTGAGCTGCTACAAGGCATCGGGGAGCATCATCCAGGTGATAGGGTGTTGCAGACACTGCTCACTCACTCTTTTTCTCTCTCCTGGGGTGTGTGTTTCTATCAAATTCTACATCTTGGGCTCTAAAGAATGAAGAGGTGCCAGTGGGGGACGGGGCAAGGCAGTCTTATGGAAGCTCTTTTAGTAGGAAAATTGATGATTTTTCTCTGATCTCTTCTGGTCTAGCATGGATTTACCTGTCTTGGTAAGTCCTTTTGTATTGCCAGAAGATGGACAGCTGTCATCTGAGGACAGTAACTTTTGTTGCTCTTTCAAATGTGTGTATTGTTCAGGAAAGCCAAGTATCATCTTGTAACTGTCGTTGCTAGAGTGGCCTCAACAACCATTGGTAAAGGGAAAAGAAAGAAAACCTGGTTGTAGCTGCATGCACTGGAGTAAATGAAGATAAATAGTGCCCTGTGCCTTTATTCTCATCTGTTACTGCGCTCTTTCATGTTTTCATCAAAGCAAGCCGTGGCTACTGGCTTAGCTTCACAAAACTGATTATTCTGTGAACATTGACCCACACTTCCCTTTTTGTGTGTGTGCCTCTTTTTTTTTCTGTTAGCTTTCCATGAAACTTGTAGCCCTTTAGCTACACTAAGGTAAATATTCTTGAGAAAGAAATGTTTAGCTGGCACTTGAAATTGTTTAACTAACAAACAGTAGAAGTTTTTCATGTGGCAACATATTTCAGCATTTACTCTTGATTAGTAATCTGTCCAGGAAGTTGAAGTAATTGCATGTCATTTCTATATCCACTTAGGCCAGAGGGAATTTAGACTATTCAAAAGCCGTATGCAGACTTGAAATTATTTGTAAATACTGAATGATGTTGAGCACTCCACAATTCATTTGGCAGAATTCTCTCCTGGTAAATAAAAGGGTTTGTTTTGCCCATGTGTAATGGTGGTGAAGTGGGGGGAGATGGGGATGGGCAAATTTCAGGCTTACGCAGTTTCCTAAGCATAAAGCTGTCATAACCGATCGCTCCTTTGCTCTCTCGAAGGCTATTTGTGCTTGTACATGGAGAAAGATGAGCTACTCGGAACCACACTTATCCTTGCCTGGGTGCCAAACTCCCGCATCCAGAGGCAGGATGAAGAAGCCCTGCGCTATATCACTCCTGAGAGCTCCCCTGTCCGTAAAGCTCCCCGCAAACGCGGCCGCCACACTCAGGGTTTCGGCATTGTCCGTCAGGCTTCCCCCACCGAGCAGAGAGGGGCAGTGATCCTGAAAGGAGAAGACATCTTGACTGTGTCACAGCTTGTGAAAGATGTGGCTTACATCAGCTCCCCCTCTTCGGAAGGGGAGAAGCTCTCCCAGTGCTGCCCCGTGGCAGACAGCAGCCGCCGGTCCCCCCAACCTGCCCGCAGTGACTCAGGAATCCTATCGACAGTCAGTTCTCAGGAGGAGCAGAACAGGTCGGAGCTGTCGGTGGAGGGGACGGAGGAAGGTCTGGACTGCAGGCCAGAGCCGGGGGAGGACGAGGGCTCCTTGGAGCTGTCTGCTGATGACGTGAGCAGGGACAGTACTTTTGACTCTGATTCTGATGCCTTCTCTTCCCCCTTCTGCCTCTCTCCCATTAGTGAAGCCCTCGGGAAAAGCAGTAGTTCTATGTTTCTGGATAATGAAAGCAGGTGAGTGCATCCTTTTGTCTAGTTTCTGGGCAAATAGCTGGTTGCTGAGCTTGGAGATGCTGAAGGAAACTGAGAAGCATCGCAGTGGCATTGAGCTGAATATCCTGTCTTCCTTCAGACACCTGTGTAATTCACAGGAAATTATTTGCTGGCCAGTCCTGCTTCTGCTCAGTGAACCCTGGCCCCAAACGTTCAGGGCTCTATATATACAGTCTTTCAGGTGAACTATCTTGAGCCCTGGAAGCAGCCTTACTAAATTAAAAAGGTCCTTTGTTGGTTTAATTGGCTCTGCTGAGGAGATATGCTAGTTACTTCTTGTGGAGAGCCACATCAAAGTGTCTGTCTGACTTCCTCTGAGCCGTGGGTGTCTCTCTGCGACGCACCGTGTTGACATGAAGTCTGCATGTATGAGCTTGTTTTGCTGGTGTTCAGAATGCGGTCCCACTTAAGACTTATAAATATTAATTCTTACACGTCTAACCTGGATATTTTAGTCAACGCTGGTATATCTAAATGTCAACGCTTCTCAATGGCATCTGCAGTAAACTCTGCATAGGGGAAAGAGGGCAAAGGAATAATGAACAGTAGGATACCTATATCACTTACTGTATTGATATGCAATGTTTCTGGCTTTCTGGTCTGTGTTCTGTGCGGTGTATCACTCATTTCCATCTTGGGGAGGATGGGCATACTGCGTTCATGAAGCACTGTGGGACTGATTTTAAGGATATAGCTCAACTTTGAAACTACGCCTGAAACTAGGAAAAACGAGTTCTCCTTTGTGCGTGTCAGCAATGTACAGACTACATTAAGACTTGACATTTGAAGAGATTTTGCCTCTTTATTTTATGGGCTAATCTCAAGCCCAGAGAATGCCAGTAAGAACAAGGTTTATGAAGGAAGTATTCTAATTGATTCA
The DNA here is from genome assembly GCA_013389945.1 of Fregata magnificens. Classification (NCBI taxonomy): domain Eukaryota; kingdom Metazoa; phylum Chordata; class Aves; order Suliformes; family Fregatidae; genus Fregata; species Fregata magnificens. Next base: position 44,028 of record WAAD01041839.1, on the reverse strand, counting down.
ACTCTCTCTGGATATTTTAAAACACTTCAGTGCGGTGATCTCAGACTTTGTATCAGCTTTGCATTTGATATGTATCCTAGCAGTATGCTTCTAATTAACTGCGAGCCCACAGGGTTTTCTAGGCTTGAGCTCTGCAGCAGCTGGGTGGGCAGCGGTTTGAGCAGCACCTCGGCCCGGTCAGCACGGCTGTCCGGGACCATCCCATCCTGTCCTGTCTCATCCCATCCCACCGCAGCTCTCCTCTGGCTGCAGAGGGGCATTGCAAAGCAGCTGTGGGATGCCCAGGATGGGCCTTTGGTTTCCAAATTGTGTTGAACAACATCAGGTTGACAGTGTCCCTTTTAGCTCTCTAAATACGGTGCCTGACAGTCTTTTCTGACAACTGTTAATAGGAATGTAGACGGCTTTGGAAACTACATAAATGTCATGAAACACACCTTGAAAAAATTTTACAGAGAGGCATTTGCATGATTAAATATCATTCCTAATAACTGACTTTATTTTGTTGGTTCCTAGGCTTTTTGTCCCATTCAGATTGTGTTCTAGCACTGGCTACTGCTTGGGGGTTGAAACTTCAGTACACTTTCAGAGCATGTCGTGTTGGTTTAGAAATTTCTTGGCCTTGACTTAAAAAACAGAAAACTCCCAAATCCACTGCAACCAAAGCCTCTGTTTGTTTAAGGTGTGTAAAACACTTTTTTTTTGGTTTTTTTCTCCCTTGAAGCAGCACTGACAGTCTGTGTATTTGACTTGTCTCTGTCACTCTGAAAAAAGTGAAGTTTTGGGGGGGATTTTTAAGTTTGTTTTTTGTTTTTTTGTAAATTAAGTATAATTAAAATGCTTCTGTGAACATTTCTGTGTTCCAACAGTAAGATTCTTAAAGGAAAAATGTTCCCGGCTTTCAGTGTGTGGGGGGGGAAGCTGTGGCCCAGTTCATCCGCACACCCTGAGTAAGGGGTCATTATCCCCGCTTTAGTGGTTAGAAGGGGGAGTAGCAAGGAACACGTTCAGAATAATCTCCTAACTGCTGAAAACCAGGAGATTGAATTCATCCTGGGGAAATCCCAGTCCTTGGCCTGGGCCACAAGGCCATGTGCTGTCCAAGGCATGCAGCTGTCTTGGGGAGCTTTTGCACCCGGCAGCGTGCACCGGGAGAGGAGCTGGTGCGGAAGGGTGCCTGCGCAGCGCTTGGGAGCACGGCAAGTGGGCAAGGAGTGTTGTGGTTTAAGTGTTTTGCAACACTTATGCTGAGCTGCTAATAGTGTCAGGGAAGGAAGGAAATAGAGTTTATTGCATCTTCACTGCCTTGTCTATGAATTCATGCAGCATTTCCCTGTTGTTTCGCAGCCTGGCTCGGGCGAGCCCTCTGCCGGCTTTCCTCGCATGCTGCTGGAGTCCTGACAGCTCCAGCAACGCAGAGGCTGGCTTTGCAAACACACTGCTCATGGTCCTGGTAGACTTTTTTTTCTTTTCTTCTTTTTTTTTTTTTTTTTTTTTTAACTCCTTTGGCACCAGTCTGGAAGCCTCGTACAGTGTATGCAGCACTCATAATTTGCAGCAGATTAATAAAACAGACCTTTCATTGTTTGGGACTTCAGACTCGAAAGGCTTTTGTCCAGTGTGTCCGTTTTTTATGCCAATTTGTTCTTCCCCGTAGAGCCCCCTTGCATGATATCTGCAGGATCTTACAAACTGTTTGAGTCGGAGATTTTGCATAGAATACTTTGCAAAAGTCTTGTCAAAAAGCGTTCTTGTATTCCTTGTGTTCATCCCAGTGTTTTGGGGGGCGGGGGATGCTGTTTCAGAAGTCACTACAAGCATGAGAACAGCTTCCTTGTTTCTTAAGGGTTTGGTTTTGGTTTTTTTTTTCTGCTGGCTGCTTCCCATCTGAGCCAGAATTGGAGTGTGAACAAAGTTTGTGCTGCTGGCAGATTGTTTCAACTCTTTTCCCTCCCTACCCCCCGGTCACCACCTCCTCCCTGCAAAGAGGAACGAATGTTTCTGGTTATTTCCCTCTGCATTGGGGAGCTGTTGTAAAGAGAACTCTGCTTTTCCCCATGATTGTTTCAGAAGCTGAAGCAATGCATTGCATGGGCATTTCAGTCCAGCCATCTTTCTTTCTGTGCAATTAGATATTGGCAGAAATGGAAAAATGTGACATTGTGAAAGAATTAGGCCGTACATGTAGACTTGGATCAGATAAGATCAGGGTGGGCAACTTACATGGCTCAGCAAGCTGCTTGCCAAAATATCCGTATGACCAGGAGCCACAAGTCCCATATGCCCCTTGGAACATCCTCTGAGAAGGTGGCCTGGCCTCCTGGGCAGAAGGGAGCCAACAAACACATACCGGTGCGTGCAGAACAGGGACGGGGAGGAAGAAGGGAGGTAGGCTTGGAAGCGTTTGAGTTGCGCAACGAGTCAGTCATTTTAAGTCAGCAACTCGCCTTGTAGAACATAAGGAAATAAAAACGTATCCATTGTTTTTTGATTTTTTTCCCTCTTTGCTTCTCAGTTTGACAGGCTGCCAGGGATCCCATGCAGCGATCGATGCTTTCCTCCCATTTACACAATTCCTCAGGCTAGGAGCTATGGGAGTGTCCCATCACCAGCATACACATTCTTGCTTCTCTTTTTAGATGAGCCTGGCACTTCTTCTGCATAGTGCACTCATCTCTCATGGAAAGGTGGCTTTATTCTCTTGGGTTTTGTGTCCTTGTTAACTTTGGGGGCCCCTTTCTGCTCATAATACGTGGTTCCTGCGGGGAGGTAGCTGATGTGGGAAATGCCTGTATTGATAGTGGCTTTGTCATTGACTGCATTTCTGTAGGAAAGGAGGGATACTGGAAATAAAATCGTTCCAATCTGTTCCTTTTCTCCCCTGCCACCGTTGTTTGCTGTCTGTCAGGAAACATTTGCATTGTGGTCTGAAGGGCACTAATTCAGGACAACTGTACTCTATACCCAGCGTTGGCTTGTTGCCGCCCTGCTAAATTACTCAGCTTCCATTTTCCCCATCAGTAAAGTGAAACTAAAAGCCTTTTGTTACATCCTGGTGACCAAATAGCATCTGACACCTACATAATGTCTTTCAACCAGTGCTTCTGAAGTTATTTTATCTGACCATGATATCAGATGTATACCAATCGGTTGCAGAAGTACTTAGTGTTCTGTAAGGGAGGTCATTGGGGGGTTTTTTTGTGCTGTGCCAGAGTGATCGCTGGTTAACAGGAGCTTTCCCTAGCAATGGGTGGTAGGGCTGCTAAAGGCTTTTCACTTCGGTAGTAAACTGCAGTTGCTGTTACCTGACGAGGACCATATAAAAATGCTTAAGGGGACAAATAAATGCTGGCATTGGTTCCTTCACGAACTTCAGGTTGGGATGTTGGTCGATACTGTCAGAATTTGGACCGAGAAGCCTCGGTGGTGGGATTGTATGAGCAGAGCTTGGGGCAACATCTGGCCAGAGCCTGGAGCTCTGCAAACAGTCCCGCAGGTGATGGAATAGATGCCGGCTCGCGCTTCCACAGCACTTTGCTTTAAAGGACAAGCAGAAGCGATGCGACCAATGTGGTCGTGGATATCAATGCACGAAGGAAACGTCTTTCATAAGAAGGTGATAATTTTAGCAACCAGTAATAAAAATAATGAAACATTTTCATAATGGAGCGAAACGATGGTACAGTTCTCATGTTCTTCAGCAGACATGAGTTCACGTAACAGAACTATTACAGACGGTCTAGGCAAAGCACACAAGGAAAAACTCCTTTGGCGTCGCAGTTGATGCAATTTTTACAGATGTGTTGCACATCCTGTTGTTAAGACTCTTCCCAGGGAGCTAATCAGTAAATTACCTTCTCAGGAGGGAGCGGAGGCGCAGCATTACGGAGGGTGGCAGCAGCTGCAGGAGCGGGTGGTAACAGAGCGTACAGTGTTGCATCATGTTGTTTTGGCAGCTCACCTGAAAGGCTTAGTGCTGTTCGGACCTCTGCAGAATAAACAGGAGGCAAAATTATAGGGGAAATGAGCTGAAATTAGTGTGAACTGGCAGGAGCTCTGGATCATCAAGAGATTGGGAATTCATCGCTGTTGTCACAGAAGTGATTGTATTCTTAGAACCAGGGGAATTGGTCACAGACTTCCAAATCTCCTGTAACTTCTTGCAGCTTCTTGTGTCATGCTATCTTACTTTTTATGATTTCAACCTTGGGGATGGGTGCATGGGGCGCCTCGCTGCTTCTGGTTCAGGCTCCAATTCTCCAGGACCTTGCCTGAGCTAGTGCGATTTATGATGTAAAGACACTGAAGCACCTAATTCCATTTGTACCCAAACCAATGCCCAGGAGAAAAATATCCCCAAATCCTTCTTCCATCAGAAGGACGGTCCTTTTTCCCTTCTCTCCGAGTCGTGGGGTTGGTGTAAACTTCATCTAAGGCAGTACTTTCAGGTGGTCTGCACGGAGCTGGGTACTGGGAAGAGGAGCTGGCCTTAGCTGTTTGCTGTCAGCAATGCTGTGTAATCAATTAAAGTTGTTACCGGCTGCAAAGCTGAGAAGGTTGGACAGATCCAAGAGACTGCGGAGGCATACGGCTCTATCTTGCTTTATATAAATATTTGAACAGCAAGAACATTAATTATAGCAGGTTTGTTTTTTCCCTCCGTTGGTTCGCTGCCAGATTTCTGTGGAAGAAAATAGTGACAGCTAACTCGAGATCGGGGATTGCGGCTAGCGGGATCGCGAAGCTATTTATTCGGGATTTCAGGGGAGGAATAGTCACCGACGAGAGCAGGTGGTGCCTGAGAGAGAGATCCCACGGCCACGCCAACGGGAGCGACGGACGAACGGGGAGGAACCGCTTCCCCCCC
>WAAD01041839.1:0-39037 GCA_013389945.1 Fregata magnificens | reverse complement strand
GGCGGAGGGGCGGTGGCTCCGTGCCGGCGCTCGTCGCTGGTGTAGCTGCAGTGAAAGAGAGTTATTTACAGCAAATGACAGCGTGGGTTTGTCGTAGAGAACTAGGGGATTTCTAAGGCTCCTCTTCCCGAGTGGGCAGTGGGTTTGGGTGGAGGGCTGGCGCTACGGACCGGTCTGACTGCAGGAGCGGGGAGATCTGGTAGGCAGGAGCAAAGCAAAATCCAACGGTGGCTGTTTGCTCCGGGAGGCATAGCAAGAAAGTGCCTTTTCCCAGGATATGCTTGCATTTCTTCTGTTACTTATTTATACGATCGTAACGCCCAGAAATCCTAATTGAGAGCGGAGATAAATGGTGCTGGCAGGTGTCCATAGCTTTGTGAGGGAAGAATTGCGTTAACTGGATCAAAATAAAGAGCACGTCCCCTCTGAAAGTACAACAGTATATGCAAATAAATCTGCATAGTCTCTGTCTTCTTGGCTCGCTCCTCGCAATTATAACGGCATTAAGCATTTACAATAACTCTGAAACATGCTTTTAGTCCGCGCTCCTTTTTCCTCTCCCTTTTCTGCTACTTGAAGAAAGCTCTCCCCTTGGGAAATCCGCATTGTATTGTGGAAACAGTGAAATTCTCTCTGGGTGGTGTTGGCTCTGCTAATACTGGGTCAGCAGCAGTGCGGAGTCCGGGGAGTTGGTTAACTTTGTCTGTCAGTAAAAAGTCCCCCTGAAATTCCCAATTCATTGCTTAGAGCCGAGAATATAAGAACAAAGGTAATCTTCAGGGCTTTCAAGGGACCAGGGTTTTGAAGGCTTGATTGTAATTAGCATAATTAGTGTAGAATTTTATTTTTGCATGGATAGCACTGAAAGAAAAAAGCAAAATAATCCATTGATTTTAAATATAAAATAAACACTGGTAAGAAAGGTCCCCTTTTCCCATCTGGAATAGGCTGAAAAGCAAACATTCTTTTTTGGGCTTTGCTGAGAAATCACTTTTTCCATCTAAGGAATTTTTTTTTTTAAGTGTTGCATTTCAATTGATTTATTAATGAGCTAAAGCCTAGGCATGAGGTGCCCCTTCTCTGTATGGATTGTAAAAATCTGCCATTCAGCTTTTGGAATATTTTCCTTCCTTAAAACGAAGGTAACATTTGCATCATTGAGCAGCATACGCTCGGCTCTAAATGATTTGTTGTGTTTGGCTTCTCGGGAGCTGTGTGTATTTTATTCATAAGCATCGAACTGCTAATTTTGCCCCCGCTACCTCACTGCAACAAGAAGTCACAGAGAAAAACCTTGCTTGGGTTTTACCCGAGTAGCCTACACCTGTCTGAAAGTCTCATATGTGAAAAACAGATTGCTTGTCTTTTGACTGAAGGTGTATGTGTATCACATTCCAGACTTTGATTGGGTAAAAGAGATTAAAACACACATTAATTCACTACAAACTTCTGATTTTTTTTCTCCCCTTCCCATTTACATTGAAAATCATTAACTCAAGAATCCTCAGTTTATTTTGTTTTCCTTTTGGTTTAATTTACAGCAGTTGGGGGGAACCCTTTGGAGGTAAGCAGGGCTGTTTTTCTAATGCCCCCCCTTGCTGGTTAAAATCGCTCGGCTTCCCTTCAGGCCACGGGGACTTGGAGGAATGAATTAGGAGCAACAAAGCCCCCAGTGTAGTGAGGCTTCTCGCTCAGCTGCCGCCCTCCTCAGCGGAGCGGGGCAGGAAGGCAGCACCCAGCGCCGCTGCAGAGGTGGGTCATCCCGGGGCGCCGGCCGCTCCGCCGCACAGGTTGGCTTTTGTCCGAGAAGATTTGGGACGATGAACCGGCGGCGGAGGTGGACGCTGCATGTTCTACCTGCGCTGGGTGGTGATGTGTGCTCTGGGAAGGCAGGCAGGGTGCTGTAAAAGTGGATTGCAATAGCCCCGTAAAGCATAACAAATTGTTCTGATCTTTATTTCTCAAGGACAAACCAATTACGCCTATCAGAAGGCAAAGCTGCATAATTGGGTTTCCCTGAGTCCCTTGTTTCATTGTGTTAAAATGTTTTATTTGTTGGGCTTGTGTTGGTAGAGTTGGTCTTAACTCGGAGCCCCGTCCCTGACCGTGAGCTTGCTGTTACAGTCCAAGGTCAGAGGGTGAATGTAGAAGTTGCTGCCCTCCCTGCAGCATGTGCCCGTGAGGTGGCCGACGTGTAGACGGCTGGTAACCACAATCCTTCTTCTGCTCTTTTCCTGTACGGGGGGGAGGGAGGGATTCCAATGCTTTTAAGATGTAAACAGCTCGTTCTTTGAATATCGTTAATAACATTAACACGAAGAGTGACTAACAGGAATACGCTGACTTCTAGAAGCGCTGTTGAATCTGCTTCCTGGTGCCGAGCATGAAAGGATACAATTATTTTTCATAACCTTTTATTTTCCCTTTACGGCAAGCTAAGCAAAGCAAGTTTGTCAGAGGCAGAGTGCTCCTAATTTGGTCTCCAGTGACCTCTGCAGCCGTGATTGGCAGTCTGGTGTCAGGAAGGAACTTGTGCCTGTGAGGTAGAAATGAGCAGAACAAATGCCGTAGGACAGCTTGGGTTCCCTGGAGGACACAGGCTAAAAAAGGTGAAAGAAGTGCAATTACAGGAGGTTTTCAGCACAGAAAGTTAATTAGCTACTAAATAGCATTTAGTGCAGTTCAACGCGGGGAAATTTATGTTTTGAAAGCAAACAGATCAATGGAAAGCCTGTGGAACAAGCTTTTGGAAAGTCCATGTTGACATTCGTGTACTTTGTACTGTAAAGTCCTGGGCAGTTGTTCACAGGTTTCCCTAATAAATAGAAAGAATTCCTAGATTTGTTTCCACGCGTGTTTGCAGACGTATAGATACGCTTCCACACGAGGCTGTTTTGACATTTAATTTCAGAAATTCTGGTTAGGCTTTCATCCAGACTATCTAACACCTTTTTCCCTATTCACCAAGGTCAGTGTAAAGTGATTCTGTTCGGGCTCTCCGAGGCAAAGGAACTTCAAGTTCCAAATATTTTCAGCCAAAGGGTGAATTTAACACCATTCTTAACCTAGTTACTCGTCTGTGCTGATCAGATGCGAGTAGCTGGTGCGACTGCAGCGTTTCACCGTCAACGTCTGGCTCTGCATGCCCACGCTCCTCTGGAAGCTGGTGCCATCCCGTGACGTCCTTCCAGTCCTTCTCTGCAGCACGACTTGGAACAACCAGAAATATTTTGACAAATTTTTTTTAATCCCAAATTACCAATCTGTTTTCTTTTGCACGTCTTTTATATGTTGCTGAAGTCAGCATGTTTCACAACTCATTATGTATGTATATTGTCAAGGACACTTTTTTTAATCAGAACAATAGATTTGGGTTCCAGCTGCCTGATACTACCTCACTTTGTACAGTCGCTACACTAAATTTTTAGGCGTTTCAGGATAGCTTTGAACTTTTATTGATGGGTTATTTATTTGAAGCTGTCTGTCTCAGACATTTTAGGCAGCTGATGCTGCCATGAGCTATTTCACCTTGCTGGAAAGAAGAGGAACCTAGAAGGTCAGTGCCTGTGGGGAATAGTGGAGAGACACAGAAATGCTAACCCCTGGGGAGGAGAAGGGGCATGTAATTCCCATTACATGGATGCTCATACATTATGATGATACTTATTGTCTGTAAATGATGCTTCACAAGCCCGTGTGCAGGAATAGCTCAGGCTGTAAGGAAAGCTGTTATCAGCGAAGGTGTGCTTTAGTACAGTGGTGATGGAGAGCCAACTGAGGAGGGTTTGGCTCTTGCAAGAGGCTCTCTGGGAATGGGGTGGTGCGCGCTGACAGCTTAGGTAACTGCCACAACATGGCTTCAGCCCCTTTCCCTCTTATAATTACATTTGTCACATCGTGTTGTAAAATGAGTTATTCGATCTTTGTTGCTGAAATAGTCTTCCCATGTAATTGGTGCAGGTCTCTGCCCTGGCACTATAACAGAACTAATAATTGGTTTTATCTCTCTTACGCTGTAGGTGTGTACACATGCTTTGACCGAACAGTAAGTCAGGTCCCTCACTACTTTACTGCACGTCAGAAGTCTCACTTGCCGAGTGTGGCTGACCTCCTCGGATCGGGCGTGCGAGGGAGTTCCCGTGCGGTGGGAAGAGGACGGTGGCTGCCTTGCGCAAGCGCTTGCTGTCTTAGGGGCTACGAAAGCTTGAGGAATGTAGATATGGTTGATCGCTGTAGTTGATTGTTAGGTGGAGAAAATACATCACCACCTGGTCTTGCTCACCAAGATGAAGGAGATGCATTTTGAGACAAAAGAGTAATGGGACTCAACTAAGGGGAAAAGGCTTAAGTGGAATCATGAATCTGTCCGTGGGTTTCCTGCCTCAGGTTTTGCTAATCCTCTTTTTTTTTTCCATGTCCCTTTTATTCCCGTGGACTATTGCACTTGTTCTCCTGTTTTGCTGAGCAGTGCTGTATACAAGCTGGGCTCTGTTTTTCCTGGATCCCACAACCCAAAGTCTCTCTGGAATGTTCCTCCAGCTATTTGCCTTGCAGTGCTTCAGCACCCTGCTTTTGCAGGGCACTCTGGCATAAATCCCTCATCTAACAGATATACTAGTCTGACAACTAATAAATGGGAGAATTCTTCCCTTGCATCTGTGTATCTTGTGTGCCTAGTTAGAGGACTCCCCAAAATCCACGAAACTAGCATTGATCATACTACTTGTTGTTACTTAAGTACAGGATGATCTCAATATTAAAATTATTTTTGAAAGTAGTCCCACAGATTAGAATAGTTTCAATTTTCTTCAATCAATATATACAGGAAAAAGTAATTTTAAACACGGTGAGTTTTTCTCCTTAATTTCCACAGTGACTAAGTATGCACCAATGTATGAGGTGGTACTCTCTCTGCATCTATACTATGTATATGTATATATGTATGAATGTACGTGTTTATCGACCTCTCCGAAGGGCAGGGGGTGCACAGATGTCCCTTTCAGGTTTCATCTTCTACATCAATGAAAACATTGGAATTTCCCTGGGCTGCACACTCTGAGGCACCGTGCTTATACACTCACTAGCTTTTTGCTGTCCGGAAAGGGTAAATCCGCTTACGCGTGTTGCTTCAGATTGCTTCCGTGTATGTTGGATGCGTATACAAGCTTGTAACTAGTGGATAAATGTGAACTGTAAACATTTGTCTTGAAGAAGCGTTTCTAGAAAATATAACATTGCCAGCACCTTTGTGACTGGGCTCTCCAGCCTCTGAGTTTTTGGGTAGCTACTTGTGTATCTGAAGCAGATTTTGGTTACGTAGCAAGTAACTGCAGCTGGCAATAGCATTCTGTACTGAGGAGCTACACGATTCCCCAGGATCAAAGCGAGCCTGCCCAGCTCAACTGGTAGCTATCGTTTCTTGGCAGTCGTCTCTCTGCTGCTGGTCGTTTGAGATGATGCTCTTGAAGAATGGGCACGTTGGCCTCTGTGACGAGGGAACCGCGGGGACAATGATCCTCACAGCCAGCGTGTCTTCCAGCTCTTTGTCATACTGACCAGTTCATCTTTGCAAGAGTTTTAGAAAATGGGTTGCCTCTGCTTAGTCTTTGAGCTAGTTTGAGTCATCTCTTCCAGGAAAATCCTGTGTAACCAGCTGTGGCTGTTATGAAGTGTTGCTCCATAAATACCAGCTGCTTATAGCAAGCAGTCCAGCACAAGTGTCTTGTACCAGGACTCCTATTACTTCTGCATTAACATGAGATACTGAATGTTGTAGGAAAGTGTTATATTTTGCAGCGTTATCAGAAAGTGACGCTCGATTTTTCACAAAGGCCAGTACAATTCTCATGGAAAAATTCACAAGGTGCAGGTGATGGTGTGTAGCTGTGCTTGTGAGACTGGAAGTGTCCCAGTGTCTACCCTAGAAAAACTGCCGTCGTTCCTAGTTTAGTGGGTTTGGGTATGTCGTATGATCCCTGCTCACATGGCGATATTGCCATGTCACTTCTAAGACCTCAACCTCCAAATGGCTTGAATGTAAGTTTTGCTTTGATGCTTTCTTTCAGAAAAATGGAGCAGCAGAACTTCACGAACAGAGTAGCGAAGCCGCTCTTTTAGCTGAAAGTAAAGCAGACTTTGTCTCATCTACATAATGCTGCAGAACTAGAGAAGGGGGCTCGGGGATTTATTTCCCATGCGTGTGGGCGCTAAGGTTTTGAGTCATACATTTGAACTGGGGGGCTCGCAGGGGCTTGGTTAAAAATTTAACCGACAACTAACTGGGATGTCCGGAGACCTGTCCATTGGAATGCAATGACCTGAACCATGGGTAGATGCTGCAAATAAGGCTCGTCCCTGTGGAAGAGGCACTGTAGCCAGGCTTGGAAAGCATACTGATGTGGTGTGCTGCAGATGCATGCTGAGTGTGTGATTTTCAGCGTTCAGTGCCTACATTGTTAGATAAGCGGATTAGAAAACATTGCATAAAGTGGCATTGCAGGGGGCTGTCTTTATACCTGCTACTTGCCTTGTTTTGCAAACCCTGATTTCACAGCGGAACCCATTCAGAGCTTGTGCTGAGATTGTTCACATGTATTGGCCTTTTTAAGAATCAAGGGGTCACAGTTTCAGATTCACTTAATTCTCAAAGTAGTGATATTTTTCTTTTGGGATCAGGGCTGGTGGCGGGCATGTGGGGTTTTTTAATCTAAACTCAGTTTACTCTTAAATATCTGGGGTGCGGTGAGCTCCTAGCATATTGGAAGACGGTGGGGTTCACTTTCTCTACTTTGTGGTGGGTTAAAGAGCTCATGTGTAATTTCCCGCTCCTTAGCTCTCTGAAGTTTCAAGTTTGCAAGCAGAAACCATTTGTCTGGAGTTTATACACATGCATCCAGGCTTGTCAGGTCCACTTGCAAAGGCATAATGAGAAACTTGAGTTCAGGGGAAATATCTTTGGATCTTACTGGTCACTGAGGGAGTTTGCCAGATGAGATCCCTAGCCAATGCTGCCGTCTGAATGCGCTTACTCCTTCTGTCCCTGGCCGGGCGCAGAGCAGCTGAGCTGCATGCTGAGGAGGGTGCTTGAGCTGTGGGGCAAGAAGTCTCTTCCTTTGGAAGTTACTCACTGAGTGCTGCTGGAGCTGCTGAAGCAGCCTGTCGAGCACCTGTGCTTCTGCAGTCACGTTTTTTCAGTGACCCAACGTTTTCCATCCCAAGGGGTCATCAATCCCAGAGGCATGATGGTTTGAAGGGGTCCTGCAGCTTAGGGCTCTGTGGTGTGGGCTGCAGGGCAGGCAAGTGCCTGCTGGACTGGTGGGATCCCCAAACTGGTCTTTGCACTGCGATGAAGCAGCAGGGGACGGGACGGGCCGTTCCTCGGAGCAGTCTGGGCTGTTCCCACTCTGGGCTTCTTAATTTTGCCTTCTCAAAAGTCAGCGTTTTGAGGAATGGTTTTCACTCTCCCCGGTTCTGTGTGGAATTCAGGAACAGACCAAAAATAGGATCGTTTTTTGGGATGGTAGGGAATTAATTTAAATAAAAATAATTTAATCTCTTATGTGGGCTGTCGGTTATTGACTCCTTAGGCCTGCACTGAATTCCAATTTCAGAGCTCTGTCAAAGGATTTTTAACTTGGAGCATTTGTGATTATTGCACGTAACTGCAGTCTTCTTTGGCTGATGTCTTGCGGGGCTTTCTTCCTCCACGCTCTTGTCTGCAGGGACACGTGTGACAATCGCATGACCTGCTCCACCAGCTCTGCCTCCAGCCTCGACACCGGTGCCCAGTTCCAGGAGAATAATGGGCAAACGCAGAGCACCAGATGGGACGAACAGCAGAAGGTGTTTGCCCTAGAGCAGGTCTGTGGTGTCTTTAGAGTGGACCTGGGACAAATGAGATCCCTTCGCCTCTTCTTTAGGTAACGTATTATTGTGTGTGATATTTATGTGTGCTCCGGATCAGTGCGCACTGGGCTCTGGAGGCAGATGCCTTCTGCGGTCCTCCTTGGAAGTCTTTCCCTAATGGTTGTCTCCAGGAAAGCAAGTGTCAGCCTTCCCCAGGAGAGCCTCTGAATTACAGTTATGGGGCCGAAAAGATTTTTTTCCCTAGTAAGGTAAAGGTTGCTCTTAGCTATCTTACCAAAAATGTTTAAAATAACCTGGAGGTGTGGAAGACATCTCTTTATCTATGGTGCTTTCTCCCTTGCCTGCCCCTCACCGGGGCTCCTCTAGGGTCTTGCTGCTCTTAGCCTTGTCAGTTATCTTTCAAATTATTACAAAAGTTATTAAAAACATTTTTACTCTCTCTTTTTGCTCTCACTCCCTGCTTCTTTAGACAATGCTGCATGTGACCAAGTCAGCTCATTGCTAGGAGCTGTCTTTGAGTACTGCCTTAATGTTGCTGGGGCAGACTACTTGGGTTTTTGTCCTCCAAGGAAGACAAAATTCAATTCCTTCACATGGTGAAAGGGTAAAAGAGTGCCGTTACCAGGCACGAGTGGAGCTTCTTGGGGAAACTGGTCACTATGGCCATGTCATAGAATCATAGAATATCTCAAGTTGGAAGGGACCCATAAGGATCGTCGAGTCCCAGAGCTGTAAAATTACTTCTGCGCCCTGTTTTAAGGGGCAACTTGATGCTCCACTTCTTTGTAGTCTGCTTTCCACTCGCTCTCATCTGATGTTCCCCCTTCCTGCTGGGCCCTTCATTATCCTGGGCAATAAATGCAGGTTGTTCTCCCCCGTTGTTTTGTCCCACAGCGATGAGGCATGTACCTGTGGACAACTGGTTGTCGCAAGCAGGGAGAGCCAGTACAAGATCTTCCATTTTCACCATGGTGGCCTGGATAAACTGTCCGAGGTGTTTCAGCAATGGAAGTACTGCACAGAGACCCATCTCAAGGACCAGGTACCCGAGCAAGGCTCATGGGGCAAAGAGGGTTTTTCCAGCAGATGTTTCACACTTAGGTTTTTAGCCAGGGGAGTATGTTGGAGAAATGAAGCTGTGAGTTCATGTCGCCAAGTCAGGCAGAAAGCTACAATGTGTTGGATGTTGTTTAGGATGCAACCGCAAGTCGGACGCGAGGTCTCTGTTGTACTTGCTTATTCCCATCCATTCCTGTTCTGCCTGTGGAATATGGGGAAAGATAATCCAGAAGACTTGCTTAGGTAGTTATTTTGCTAGACCCCACAGGTCAGCGCTATGCTTTAGGCATGTAAGGTGGCTGGGAAATCTGCAGTGGTAGGTCTGAAATTCTGTCGGAGTCTTTCATCCATTTTGTGAAGCGTAGCACACTGCACTGGAAAATGTTTTGACAAGGCATCTTGCCATATTTTGTTCAATCTACATACAAATGTGATAAGAGCTCTTTAATTATCTGTTTAAGATACTGTATGTGCTTATTAGAAACAGTGATTTTTAAATTTCCATCCTTCCCACAGAGCCCCCTGCTGCTTTTCTTATTATGGTCGCATGGGCTCACTTTTTGCATTGAACAACCTTTGATTTTTAAATTAAATGTCAGCTGCAGTCTTGCACTGGGATCATGAGTGCCCTTAGAGAGCCTGGCAGTGCAGTTCCCTGCTTGCCTAACAGCAATCCCTTTGTATATGGCCAATCATATGTAATTTATTGCAGGCATTCCTGGCAGGGTGAAGTTTTGCTGTAAGCAGCATTAATTCAGTTTCAGGTCAGGGATAAGATTGGGGGAGGAATGGAAACAATTTTTTTTTAAGACGAAGCTGTTTTGTGGTACTCAGATTTTTAATTATTCTAATCACTCGTGCTATTGTAATGGTTGGAATTTAAAAAAAAAACCTCCCCAAGTGCAGCGCCTCAGTGCTTAATCCTACGCGAACCATGCAAAAAGGTTTTCCTGCTCTGAAAATCGCTGGGTTTCATACTCTGCTGCTATCTCTGGCACCAACCTCCAGCTTTTTGTTTTGTTTTCCCCCATTCAGCAGCTTACTGATGAGAAAACATGTATGCAGTTCTCTATCCGCCATCCCAAGCTGCCCTCCTCGGAAACCCACCCAGAGGAGAACACGTATAAGCGCCTTGATGTGTCTGCCTGGCTCCATCACCTGAATGAATCCGGACAGGTGGAGGAGGAGTACAAGCTGCAGAAGGTGAGAGGGCTGGCTGCTGCGGTTTTGATCCTTTCCCTCCTGCCACAGAGTGCAAGTCCCCAGGTGGAAGCTGCAAGAGTTTGCTTTCATGCTGGGGGCAAGAACTGGGCGTTTGAGAGTATGAAGACTGGTGCATAGTGCTTGGCTGGAGGTCTTGCTGGGACTGCAGATGGGTCTGCTACAGGCAGGATGGTAGAGCATCTCGCTGACCAAGGAGGGCGAGCTGTCTGGCTTCTGCTGCTGGTTGGAATTAGTAAACCAAAGTGTCTAGTGCTAGATGTGTTTGCAAAATGCAGTGTGAACAAATTGAAGAAAGAAAAATTGAGATTACTGTATGAAATAATGCAGGGCTTGCAGGGGACCACTGGGTCCAGGTCCTGAGAGAGAAATTTGCAGTGAAATGCAGTGTCTCCAAGATTGGGGATTAAGCCGTGACATGAGAACGACACGTTAATCATAGAGCCTCTCCAGGGGGGGTTATTGACATTGAAATGAGCCCGATTTGTGTCTTGTCTGGGAATAGAAGGCCAGCACTTTCCCTCTAAACATGTGCAAATTGCAGGAGCTTGAATCAAGGCGTCACTTGTCAGGAAAGAACTGCAAAGCCACCAAAGCACAGTAGCGGGCAGTTTCTTGTTGCTGTTTTTGGGAACGTTAAAACTGAACCAGTCATAACTTTTGCTCCTTCTTCCAGGCCATTTTCTTTGGTGGGATTGATATTTCCATCCGTGGGGAGGTGTGGCCCTTTCTGCTGCACTACTACAGCTACGAGTCCACCTCTGAAGAGAGGGAGGCACTGAGACTGCAGAAGAGGAAAGAGTACTTTGAGATCCAGGAGAAAAGGTAACAGACCAGCTTCATCCTCTGCTGCTCAAATCTCCTCAGGCCTGACGTCGCAGTAATACCGCTGGTGACATATGGAGTCCCTGCCTCCGTCGCTTCAGGAGAAGCTGATTGGAGTAGA
Organism: Fregata magnificens; assembly: GCA_013389945.1. Taxonomy (NCBI): domain Eukaryota; kingdom Metazoa; phylum Chordata; class Aves; order Suliformes; family Fregatidae; genus Fregata; species Fregata magnificens. The sequence continues at coordinate 27,945 of WAAD01041839.1, read as the reverse complement.
GAAGCGAGAGGGATGGTAAAGGAGGTGTATCAGGCACAGCTGACCTCTTGAGGGTCTGGAGCTAATACCATATAGCTCAAATATTGTCTTACTTGGCATCTTGGAACAGGCTTGTCAGTACCACGTAGGGAAGCTTATCTCACAGGCAGGACTACAAGCTTAGCATCCTTGGTTTAGAACACTGAAGGTGGGAATGGGATCTTATATTTCTTTATAAATATATCTGGTTGTAAAAATAGGGAAGAAGAAGGAATATCTAATTCAAGGAAGTTACTACTGCCAGAACCGTATGTTGTAAACTAGATGTGGGTACATTTAAGCCGGAGAGGGGCAGTAGTATTATTAATTAGGAGACAATCCAAACAGAGTGGTGGGTTCTGGTGTGCCACCCACAAGGAGCAGTGGAGAGCAGAGTCCGACTGCTTCTGAGGTGGAGTTTATCGCAGAAAACACATCATAGCATCCCATTTACAACTCAGGAGGCTCCTTCTAGTAATCCGTTTGGACAGAAAATCTGCTGTTCTGAACAGATCTGCTTGTCTGTTTTTCAGGTGATGAGACAAATCTGTACAGGAATAGTTTTTCTCTGAAAAGTAAAGCTGAAATAAGGCTTTTTGTTCCTTGTGGTAGTCATGTTCCTCTCTTGGCAACGCAATCCTGTTGCTGCTCAATTTTCAGGCTTTCGATGACTCCAGACGAACAGAAGGATTTTTGGCGTAAAGTGCAGTTCACGGTAGATAAAGATGTCGTGAGGACTGACCGCAGCAACCAGTTCTTTCGAGGGGAGGACAACCCAAATGTGGAAACTATGAGGTGAAGTGTCCAATTCCGGTGTCCCAAACAATGTGTCCTACTGAATGTATAGAAAACTTGGTAAGCCCCCCTGGCCCGGGCTGCCTAGGTCGCTGCCTTGGGAATGCTGAAGAGCACCATGCATACGGTGACTGGTACCAAGCAATGCCAAACCGAGGACTTCTTCCCCAGTGCTTTCACTGCTGCTTTAGCCATTTACTTCTTGATATAATAACCCTGCTCCCATCACCTAGCTTCCCTGCATACATAGGCACAGAAGAGGCATGAGCCTTCTGTGGCTATGGGAGGGTCATGGGAGCTGCGTCAGGGTTGTGGGCAGCTGCTTGGGTCTGTGGTTCTCCCGGATGGGGTAGAGGACGAGCACACCAAAGTCTGCTTCATGGGTGCATGACTTGTAAATGTGTGCCTACAAAGCAGTTGGATTTCATCTAACAGTATGGCTTGGAGCCTCATGGATGTGTAGGCATCATCTCTTCTTTCCCGTGGGCCCTTCATTTCTGTTCTCTTAGTCATTTTAAATTATCATTTTCTTTTTATATTTTGGTGTCTGTGTATGCAAAACCTTCTCCTGGAGTTTGTTTCACTGGACTGATGTTTGCAGCAGAGTTTATCTGTATGTGTTAAAGCACCTTACAGTAGGGTCGTGGGTCTTTGTACGTGAGATGAACTGTATTGCTTATTCCTACTGCACTGCTCCCAGTGGGCTGGCCTGCAGTTGGAAAACAGGAGCCTAAGGAGTTCTGTTCAAATCCATTGTCTTAGGCTGCTGCATGCTGTTCAGAGTTCTTGCTCATCCAGGAGCCTCTTTGGATTGATGCAAAATGTTCTAATCCTAAAAAATGAGAGTTCCAGTTAGGTATAGTGTTAGTGTATCTTTGTTATGCTTCTAGATATAGTTCTTTTAGGGAAGGAGATTCTGTGGGATGCAACGTGGTGTACAGGTTCTCAAAAGTTCACAAGCCTCCGGGTGCAATTGCAAGTTAATCTTTTAGATGGCAGGAGAGATCTGTTGCTCTTCCGCACTTTGTCTCACTCAGCCTGTATGGTGGGAGTTGGGGTAGAAGGGAAAGGGCGCTGCACTCAGCTGTGACGTGCCCTCTCCGTGTCTCACCTCTCCACTTGCATCTCTTCTCCAGGAGGATCTTGCTGAACTATGCAGTATTTAATCCAACAATTGGATACTCCCAAGGGATGTCCGACCTGGTTGCCCCACTCCTGGCAGAGGTCCTAGATGAGTCGGATACTTTCTGGTGCTTTGTAGGATTGATGCAGAACACGATCTTCATCAGCTCACCCCGGGATGAGGACATGGAGAAACAGCTGGTGAGGCTGAATGCTGGGCTCCCTTTATCCCGGTCTTTAGTTTCTCCTCTCCCCGGTCAAATTAGAAGAACATCATAAAGCAGTTACCTGGGCTGTTGGGTTCTAGCATGCCGAATCACACTCCAAAGCCACAAAATACCTGATGGATAAAATTGATCCTGGGTGATTTGGGCACTCCAGAGGCAGTTATAGCCATTAAATTGTCAGAGTAAAGTTACATTGGCTATGCTAAAGGGTGCTGATTCAAGGAATCTTTTATGATCAAATGTATTTAGGATGCTGCTTGCTTTGTCTTCGGAATTCTCTCAGGCAGTGAAGACTCACTGGTTCGTTTTTGCCCTGATTCTGGGGCATTTGGTGTGAGTGACGCAGAGGAGTTGATTAAGCTGCAGCCCTCTTCTTTGTGGGGTTTTTTTTAAGGTCTTAATATTTTTAATAGTTTTTTAAAGTTATCTCCAAATGAAAAGCCTTATATATATGATGGAGTTTCTTAAACTAAGGTGAACTTGTTGAAAAATGGGAACTTTTTAGGTTTTAACATGCGTGTCAGTTGTTTTCTGGTTAAGATCCTGAAAAATCCATTCTATACCTGAATAATCCTGTCCAGGTCATGATGGCACCAATTTAAAGTGGTAAACTTGTGGTGGAAACCCCATGGAAGGCTGCTGGTGAGGTGCAGTTAGTTAATGTACAGATTTATGCCCTGTAATGTGCCTGTGTCGTCAGGCTTTCCAAAATCACTTCCATATAGCTTGGCCTCTACTGAAATGAAATATTGCCAGAGATAGCTATGTCTTTTCTCTAGTTTTTAAGGCTCTAGCCACTTTCCTCAGCCTGAATCTCTCCCCTTCTTTCTTTTCACAAGGTAGCTGTCATGGGGTTTTCTTTTCACCCTCCGTCCTTCCTTGTGAAATAGCTGCCGTGGCCTATGAGCTCTGGCCTTTAATGATAGATCCAAGCGTGCTCCTGGCTGTGCTGTAATAAACAGGCCGTAAAGCTGGAGCTTTTTGCAAGAGAAGAGAACCGTGGCCAGCTCTGCGGGAGCCCAGGTCTGGCACGCAGTGGGGGGCTCCCCGGGATGGTGGGTGAGGGCGGCGCAAGTCCTTGTGCACGAGGCAGTGGCTCAGCTCAGAGCGTCTTTTCCAGATGTACCTACGAGAGCTGCTACGGCTCATGCACCCACGCTTCTACCAGCACCTTTCTTCCTTGGGAGAGGATGGCCTGCAGATGCTTTTCTGTCACCGTTGGATCCTCCTCTGTTTTAAACGTGAATTTCCAGATGCTGAGGCTTTGCGCATGTGGGAAGCGTGCTGGGCTCACTATCAGGTTAGAGAGCTGGAGAAGGGCACAGTGCACACTGGGCAGCAGTGTGTCCTTTGCTGAATCCTTACCGTCTCAGCAAGTGTTGCAGAATTTCCTTAAAGGCTCTTAGTAGCAAACTATCCAAAATAAGTAGGTGTTATAGAGGGTCTATAACTATTAAAGAGGTTTATCTATGTAGCAAGAAGGATGGACACCTGCTTCTCCTACTTGAGGATGTCCAGGCTTCAAAAGGAGGTTTTTCAGAAAGCGCTGAACATCCACTTCTGAAATTCAGACTTCTCTTACACAGCTGGAGAATGTCTTCCCAAAAATCACGAGTCTGCTTTGAAAGCTGTGGTCCAAACCTTGCTGCCGTGCTGTAACGGCAGGAGGCTTTGACTCAGCTGTGATTCAGAATTCACCAATAGCTCACTTTCTGAATATCACTAGGCAAAACTGGAAGGACCACAAAATCTCTGCTAAGGACATGCTTGTGGAGGGTGGGGAGGTTAAGTCAGACCTCTGCCTCCACCTGCTGTACTCCAGCCCCTGTTTTCTCATTGCAGACTGACTATTTCCACCTCTTTATCTGTGTGGCCATCGTGGTGATTTATGGGGATGATGTCATTGAACAACAGCTGGCCACTGACCAGATGCTGCTGCATTTTGGCAACCTGGCTATGCACATGAACGGAGAACTTGTACTCAGGAAGGTAAATGCCCGTGTGCTGATATGGGCTGAGTCTCAGGTCCAAGAGATGAGTCAGAGCGTTGAGAAAATCAGGGACTGATGCTTCATCTTCTGCATCTCCTGTATCCCCCTGCTTGCTGGAGCCTGGGAGGGTAGGGTGCTGCTGTTTGCCTGGAAACAAGTTTTGCGGAAATAAGAGGTAGTTGTAGAGTGCTTAGGAGGTAATGGGACGGTTGGGATAACCCTTGCACATACTGAGGAGAAACGGCAGACAGAGCTGTTCCTCTTTGTGCCACGGTCCCCAATCCATCTTGGGCTGGGAGTGACTGCAGGCCATGGGATGTGCTGCAGCGTGCTGCAGCAGCTCCTGTGACCTGGCAGAGTCCCCAGTGCCTCATTTAACCTTCAGGTTTGTGTTCAGGAGGGATGCTCCTTTGCTGAAGCTTTGACTCTTCTAAGGCAGCTAAACAGGACGATGGGACAGGAGGCCGCGGGCTACCTCTGCTCTCCACGTTTGTCCTCTGGTGAGGAGTGAATGACTTTGTCTCTCTCTCTCCCCTCTAGGCGAGGAGTCTGCTCTATCAGTTCCACCTGTTACCCCGCATCCCCTGCAGCCTGCATGACCTGTGCAAGCTGTGTGGGACAGGAATGTGGGACAGTGGCTTCATCCCTGCTGTGGAGTGCTCTGGCCATCACCCGGAGTCCGAGAGCTGCCCGTATGGGGGACTGGCGGAAGTGTCTTCTCCTAAACCAGGAAGCGAAGGCAAGAGAGGCTTGAAAACACGGGACGTCTTTGCTTTCCGAAAATAGCTGTAGAGGAACAGGGTGTGACAGCGGAAGAGGGAAGGGCAGGAAGGATGTGCATAGGAAAAAACGTTGAAGACAAAAATGGAGGGATAGCTTGTCAAGACTCCTGAGAAGACTGAAAGGTGGAGAATGGACAAGGAATGAAATCACTCTACAGGGAAAGCAAATTCCAGTGCACTGGTGGTGGAACCTGAACAAAATGCATCAAACGAGGAACAGTGTTTGCACGTGTTTGGATTTGATTTTGTTAGAAACATGAAGCTTTTCTAGGTCTTAACAAGGACTTTTTATTCTGCCTCTGGGATTGCACTGGTTAGCAACCAGAACTTTGTCACTTGCTGATGAGAAATGAGAACACTAAAGAGAGCCAAGTACAACCAGCAGCGTTTGTGGGTCAGGTGGAAGGAGCAGAGCTGTGGCAAGACCTCTCTCTGTGATGTCCCGTCATCCAGAGCATACCACACACACGTACTCTCTGCTTCAACCAAACGTGCAGCTTAGTGGCTTCTCTCTAAAGCCATAAAGACCATTTTAATTATAATCTGCCAAAAATAAAACTGCAGACTATTGGGATTGCAGGGAAGGTGTCTGCTTTGTTGGCGAGGAAGAACTGGTCACTTGAAGGTCTTGTTTCTCGCCTTTTCTTTTTTTATATGGTATACTGGCTGGCATGATTTTTTTTTCCATTTGTACAGAAAATGTACAGCCACAGGTCTTAAAGCACTGCTTTTCTGTAGTCAGAGTATCTCATAGACACCTTTCAAAGTTTACTTCTTCATGACATTACAGCAAAGCTGTTTCTTTATGCTGACAACTACAGACTTTAAACACTTGTTTATGGAAGTCTGTTGTTTCCAGTATATTTCCCAATTTGTTTCCTTTGGCTCTTCTCAATTACTGAATATTTATTGTCCTTACCTGTCTTTGCCATAGGCTGTAGCACATACACTCCAAGTGGGCTGTAGGCTCTTCAGCCGGTGCCAGTAGTGCACCCTCTTCCCCATCCCAACGTGAAAAGGAAACTTGATTTGTTGCAGTCATTTTTGCTGAGCTCCATCTCTGATAAAGGTTTCCCTTGAAGTATTTTTGAAAGGACAGCATGTTTCTCCTCTTGTCTTCTGTAAAATTTGCCAACTAGAAGTGGAGCTGGGGCCTTGAGCACAGCCGTGTTGCCAAATATCCTTACCAAATTCAGTGGCATCCAAAGGTGTGTCCTGAGCCAGCGTTTGTGCCAGAGCCAGGGGAATAGTCTCCTTGTAAGAATGAAAAAGGAGACAAGGTGAGAGTGGGCTGTGCTGGCTTTGCTACATCCCTCTGCACGGCGTATGAAGTCTTGCAGCCTTTCCTGGTTGTCTTGCTCCCTCTCACTTCAACCACACTGCTTCTCTTATACAACTGTGTCTTGGTCTGGCGGGGTGCGAAGTCCATGCTCACTTTTCAGCTTTGCCTATCAGGCTTGTTTGTCCTGTTAGCCGTACATGTGGAAAACCCTGTACCCTCGTGTAGTGCTGCAGTGGGTTCCCGCATCTGACAAGTAGATTTCTCTAAAAATCTTGTTGCAAGGTCTTACACCTCGCAACTTGTGGGTCAGCTTACACTTGTGGAGCCCACGTGCTGGATACCTGCTGGGGAGGGAGGCTGGCAACTGGGATGCTTTGTGTGAAACCAACACATACCAAGTCCACACTGCGTTCGTAAAGGGAAGAAGACTTGACCCTATGCAGGCACCATGCCAAAGAGTGGCTGTTGTGTGGCAGAGGGACAGTTTGGCTCCTGATTTGTGTGCCTTTAATTCAGAGGATGAAAACCTTCCCCTTGATGAGAGCAACGGTGAAACCTACTGCACTATTGCACGCCTGCAAGATAGCCTGGCTTCGAGAAGTACCGAGGCTGCAAGGCTGCAGGTGCGTGCTGGGGTTGTAGGAGGTGACAGCTCGCATAAGGGCTGGTGGCTGCTTTGCTGTGAAGCAGGGAGTTCTTTGAGATGTATGATGTTTCAGTGAATAATAAAAGTTTGTGTGGGGCGTTTGTGTGGTATATTGCTGTACAGGCTGGGTGCTGTACCTTATAGTTGGGAGACAGCACTTGGCTAGACACCATCCCCACCGCTTGAGCTGGGCCTTTTGCAGCTATACAAAGAGACGTGTTGGGTGCTGGGTCTGCGTCACTCTCCCCAGGCTCCACTGATTTCAGCCTGGGGACGTGTGGCAGCACTCGATGCATTCATCTAGATGCAAGCTCTAAGTGGTGGTGGCTGAATTTGGGTCAGAAAAACCACATGTCAGAAAACGCCAGAAGCATCTTCCTGTAGAGCGGTGTGGTGGCACGCAGGCAGGCGCCAGCTCCCCATGGGGACAGCAGGAGCCAGGCACCGCCTGCTGCCACCTGCCTCCTCGCACGGGACGGGCATCACCGCGATGCCTTTGCACCACCGTGGCTCGTCTGCCAGTGCCAAAGCAGCCAGGTGCCTCCCCGGGAGCACTGCGTGAGGAGCAGCCGGCACGTGGGCAGCTCTGCCAGGCACTGGGCACAGGGCGGGCAGAACCCACCTTGGCTCACCGGCTGCTTGCAGCGGGCTGGGAGGCACCAGCAAACACCAACCAGAAAATCCGGACCTGGTTTTGCTGCAGCAGTCATTCCCAGCCAGTAAAAGACAATAGGAAGAGATGAAGTAGATAATTTTTAGCATTATTTTTCCACTATTAAAATGTCATTCAGCAATGTGGAAATCACTCAGGATTTGTTTAGTTAAAGACTCTGCTCTGTGGTTTTCCAGCACGTGGAAAAAGCTGTTTTTTCACTTTGAAGTGGTGCATCACCGGGACCAGCGTGCCTGCCACCCTGCGGCCAGCTCTCCTGTGCCTGCTGTCCCCTGCGGGTCCCACAGCCTGCAGGAGATTTCAGGTGTCTTTCTACAACAGCGGTCCTTGTGCTCACCATCGGGAGCTCCCGGAGCTCCTGTCATACACTGACCTCCACTTTGCAATAGTCAGAGAAATAAAGAGACAGAGCCGATAACCCGGCTGCTCCCTGTTTACCAGCAGTGGTCATGTCCTGGGTGACTTGATTCCAGTTTCAGCCTGTTCATTAACTCCCAATGCCATTATTAAATTCACACTGGATATCCACAAACTGCTGAGCTTGTTTTGGGCGGAAGGTGCAGGGACAGGAGGGTGTGTGGAGCCGACCTGGAGCCCTCTGGCAGCAGCTTGGGTAGGGTCAGGAGCGACCTTGGGATTCCTCTGTAGTGAAAGAAAGGCAACAAGTCAAGCATTGGACAGAGCAGTGGGTTTCCAAGGTCCTTTGGACCTCTCCCCAAGATCCGCTTTTCCTTTGTGACACTCTTTGCCATCTGAAAAAAAAACAAGGAACAAAAAAGAAGGAAGGCTTCTGGCCCCTGCAAAGTAGTAAAGTGGATCCTAGAAACAATGACCCTCATGTGGCTCCTCTCCTGAATTGCTGCCCTGTTCATTGAATTAGCTGCAGCTGAGCAGCCAAAAATAGACCCTTGCAAAGGTAAATAGTCAGCATAAGCCTCTTTAGACTCAGCCTTGAGCTGACACATCCTTCTGCCTCCTGGTGCCGGGGGGAAGGGGAGCAGGGCGAGCAGGAAAAAAAGAAAACTGAGTCCTCGCTCCTGGCAGCGGTAACACTATGCTTTGTAATCCCAGCGGGGAACCCGATCGCCTGCATCTGGAAAGCCAAGGAGACCCGTGTGAGCCGTGCAGCCCGACACCTCCCGAGATGGAGACGGGGCCGTGCCAGCCCACGTCCCGTCCCGCAACGCCTGGGCTGCTGTTGGGCACGGGGGGAGAGGGGAGCGCTGCCCCGCACCCTCCCAGGGCCGGGAGGAGGCAGCCAGCCGCCCCGCGCGTGGGCGCACGGGAGGGATCGATGAAACGGCGTCGTTTGTCCCCAGCATTAAGCGTGCAGGTGGCCAAGACTGGGTGCGGAGCAGCGATGTTCAGCCAAACTGCTGCTGGAGTCTCCTGCGCTGGGGGGAAAATTTGCATTTGTGAACTGGAGCAAAGAGGCAGCTGGGTTAGGTTGGTCTCGCTTCCCGGGTACGGGGTGTGTTTGGACATGGCTGTCTGGCTGTTGTGTTCAAGGGACGCTGTCTGTCAAATGAAAAATTACAGTTCACAAGAACAAAGAGGCTCACCTGAGTTATTACAGGCACCAAAGAATTTAAAACCCAACTTAGCTTGTCCCCCGTGGGCTGGCTGATTAATCCCCATGTCTCTCCGCTTGGGTCATAAAAATAGACCAGTCTGGCCGGCTGTAGTTCATGGTCACATCCCGCTCCAGGGCGCTGGCCCAGCCCTGCCCTGCTTGTGCTCAGCACTTTGGGGAAGGCTCTGCACGCCGTTTACTTCTCTCATTTAAACATTTAGAAACAAAAGGCACGATGAGGTTTCATACTACCTGGGAAGGAAAGCTGAGGCTGGGGGGAGCCCCTGGCAGAGGCCAGCGGGAGCCGTGCCGGCGGTGCTGGCTTGGCCGCACCATGGGGCTGCCGGTGACTCTGGGGCAAGGAGCTCCCTTGTGAGCGGCCGGGCTGGTGCTGCCCGTCCCAGGGCCATCGGAGCACTGGTGGGAAAGCCCTCCTCTGGCAGCGCGTGACTCAGCCCCGTGCCCAGCCCCTTCCCAAACTGTGTCGCACCCCAAAAGCTGCCAGGTCCCCCTCTTTCCCCTCTCCCCATAGGCTGCTACAGAACCAGGTTGCTCTAACTGCAAGGCTGGAAATTCAGAGGAAGCTCCTTAAATATTTTTGTGGCCAATTTTATTGCAGTCTGTGCTTCAGCCAAGAGCTTCAACATCATCCAAGTACCCAAAAATCGCTGCTCTTTGAGTGGAGTTCATTTCTTCCTCTAGTTATGAAAGGCAACTCTCTCTTAGTTCGAGCTTAAAAAGGGCTGTGAAAAATAGTTCTGCTGTGAAGGTCCGGGCTCCCCTGCTTCAAAACCTCTCCAGGTCACAGAGCTGAGCTCTGGCCTCTGGCCTCCCTCCGGGCTGTGCCTGCTGTCAAGCTGGGCTTTTTACCGTGTCCCACATCCCTCACGGCAGGTGCGTGAGGTCCTGGTTCACTTTCCTCCTCCCCAGACTGAAGTTTTCTAAGAAAAAAGCAGGATCTTTTCACAGCTTGTCTTCTGCCCGCACCTCGCAGCCGGTGGCCATCACCGCTGCTCCTGGCCGCCATGCCCCGCTGTTGCATTGCTGATCTCTGCCTGCGGCTCCCCCCCCCCCCCCGGCAGATCTAACCTGGGGCAGAAGGAAGCTGAGCAGAGGGCAAGGATGATCCCCTGAGGTGTTCAGCCAGGGAATCGGGCTCTTCCTCACATTTCATAGGGTTTCTGCCTTCGAAAAACAATTTTTAGGCAATTTTGATGCTGTAGTCTGGAAATTGCAGTGGTCAAGTGGTATGTGTGGTACCTTAACTGTTGAAATCTAATGTCTTAAGTGTGCAGCAGGAGCTCCATTGACTGCTCACATCCACGGGGCCACCCTCAAATGGGTTAAAAAAAGGCCAAAATTTTCAGTTTAAAAAAAATCTGCTGAACCTGTCTACAGCCATTTGCCTTGATGTGCCAATAGGACTCCTTTCGGGCAGCACGAGGTCTACAGGACAGCAACTGCCCTCCCCAGACGGCCACGCCAGTTCATCGCAAGGCGAGGGGATGCCACTGTGGCTGCGGAGGGTGCCAGGGCAGAGCTGGGGCTCACGGCGGGGCAGAGCACCCCGGGATGCCATGTCGCTCAGCCCTGGGCTCCTCCACCGTCCGCCAGCAAGCTAGACACCATTTTCTATTTTAAGAACTATCTGAAGATCCCGTGGTTTGGAGAGGCTTCTCCAGCCCGGTTTTGTAAGAGCACATTCACCTGCCAGGCGGAGAGCGGTGTGTGTTTGGATGTTGCTGGTTTTAATAAGAAAATATTTGAGTAATGTTGTCATGAAGCAAGTCTCAGTAATGAACCCAACAGGCTGGTTTGGTTTTGGGGCGAGATGCTTGAATGCACTGAGCTTTCGCCTAGGTCACTTGCTAAAGGCGACCTGCAGGGCTTTCCATGTCGGGGCTGGGTTCCTGGGCTGGGGCAGTGGCCATGGACCAGCTTCAGTGTAACATCCCTCACCGGTCCGGGGCGGGGGGGGCAAATGCCATCCTTGTGCTTCAACATACATTATTAGTTAAAATAAATGTTATGCTTGAAACTGATAGAGGAAATAGAGCTGATAGAAATAGTCAGTGCTGGAGAATTTCTCCAGAGAGCAGATCTTGGCTGTGTAAGCCTTTGAGCTCTCCAGCAGCCGGCCAGGCGTGGGGAGCACGGCTTGGAGAGGGAAGCAGGGGCTACGCTGGGCTCTCACCCACGGCGTCAGGATGAGCCGTCCCCAGGGCAGGGACTGTCCCCAGCCCCTTCTCCCTCTCTTGGAAGGCTGGGCTCAGTCCCCGGTCCCCAGGAAGCAGGGGGATCCCTGCCCACCCTCATAGCTTTGGTGGATTGTTTCCAAACCCATCATTGTCTGCAAGCTGCTGTCGTTTAAACTGATGTTCTGCAGCTCACCTTTAAAACAAAGCTCCAGCCGGTCTCATGGGAAGGGAATATCAAAGGGGGTTGGATTTTTTCCTCTATTTCCCCTTGCAACCTTGCTCTGTTCTGTTCTGTTCGGCAGGCTGGCATCTCTGCAAATAAATAAATAAATAGAGCCACGCCATGGTGCGGTGGTACAAAAAGCAGAAAACCAAACCAAAATCATTGCATTCATCCTCCTGTTAAAGTCCCTGGGGCCATCCCCAGGCCCACGACATGTGAGTGTGAACACCCAGGTTAGGATTTGTTTTCACACTGGGACCTGCTCCACCCCGTTGTTGCTCTGGCTGCACCACAAAATGCCCTGCTGTGTTTTGCTAGACTCAGAGCATTGGAGATGCACCCCAACGCAATAATAGCAACTCTACTACAGGTGCATTTTTTAAGCAGAATTAACCAAGTGACTGTCCTTGCGTGAGGTCTTCTCAACAAAGGAAAATTGCCATTAAGGGACTCAGGTCAGTCTGGAGCCCAGCTGGGTGCGTGGAGCCATCCGTGTCTCCTGGGGCCCATGACTGCCCCAGTGACACCAGGCGTGCTCCAAAAACACCGGAGTGAGCACAGTGACAGCTCAGACAATCCAGTAAAAGGGACCTGGTGTCAGCTGGCACTTTTTTGCTGACTTGAAGAGATTCTCCAGCTGCCCCCGACCTTCCCCCATGCCTGGGTACGCCAGGTCCCTCCGAATTCAGCCAGCTGCAAGTTCAGTCCCTGCCAAAGCTCCTGCTTCATGTGGCAAAGCAGCAGCAGGGACCTGGAGAAGGAGCAGCCTAAAGACTCTTCCTGGGATTTTTGATTTTGTTTGGCTTGGGTTTGTCTTTCAGGAACCACAAACAAGTTAAGCTGCTTCTGTCTGCGGCTGGTGCTTGACTAACCTTGGCGGTGGCAGAGGCAGCTGGGGAGGTGGTTCAGCCGCTGTGGCTGGGAGGTGGGCATCTGCCAAAGTCCTCTGCTCTCCAGAGGTTTCTCAGGTGCTTTCAGGTGTTGGAGACGTCAGCGTCCCACAGGGACGCACAGGGCTGGGGAGGGAGTTTGCTGTGCCCTGCCTACGCTGAGCCAAGACTCTATCTTGGCATTCAGAGGCTTATACGACATACAAAAATAGTCTAAAAATCTAAAATCTAAACTGACCATCCTGGGAGCAGCACTGGGAAGAGCCCCACCGAGCCCTGCTGTCATCCCAGAGCACCCGCTCTCGACGCTGGTCTCCTCCCCACCCTGGCTGAGCCCCGGAGGAGCTGCTGGCTCTTCGGCATCCTGAATTGGTGTTTATACACAACAGGCCTCCCCTGGCTTCTGTTCTTGCAATACCTCCACCTCTTCCTGGCTCCTGGAAGGGAGGCAGAACAGCATTACTGAAACACCTGGAGATCGGGCGAATGGCTCCTTGCGCAACGTGGAGCCTGGGCTGTATCGGCAGCCGGGCTCGAAACGGGTGTGTTCCCCCTCAGGACTCAGCCCCGCCAGCTGCCAGCCCCATCAACCACACTTTGCCCAGGGACTACAACCCACTGTGGGCACAACCCTCGAATTCCATCCGTTGGCCACTACGACGCTCTTCACAAGCCCTAAAACAGCCTGTCCCAGCCAGCCCGCACGCTCGGGGCTCTGCAGTGGCGACACTGGCCAGGTCTGTGGCCACTTGCATTTCCGCAGCTCCTTCCTCCCGCACCCCAAGGCACGCCAGGGATGCTAAAGCCACCGTCCCCTCCGAAGCCAGCAGCGTCCTGGGAGCACCAAGCCGCCCTTCCCCTCTGGCTCGCCGCACCCCGGGGTGCAGAGGAGGCGCGGGAGGCCCTGCCAGAGCCCAGGTGTTGTAGGGACACAGCAAACACCTCAGCAGAGTGATCCCAACCCCCTGCGTGACCCCGAGCCCTCGGCACCGGGCAGAGCCCATGCTGCGGATGAAGGCAGAGAGCCCTTTGGTACTGCTTGTGCCGGGGAGCAAGGGCACCCACCGGGAGGGCTGCCCGGCCCCAATCAGCACCGGCAGCCAGGTTCCGGCTCCAGGAACCCAGTTCCCACATATTGCACGGGAGGGTGGGCACTGAAGAACTTCCAGCAGTGACTGGAAACCCTGGAAACAGCCCAAACACCAGCTGGCCTTTAGGCCTTCTGCCAAGGTGATAAATCTGCCCCAACGCCAGCGCTGCAGCAGTGAGCACTGGGAAGGTGCTTGGTGAGCGGCAGCCACCATACTGCCAGCTCTCCCCAGGGATCGCGGCCAGCGGGAGAGTACGTCCCAGCTCGCAGAGCAGCCCCACACCATGGCAGCGCCCAGCCCCAGCTCGGGACGGCAGCACTGCTGGCTGCTTGCCGAGGGTGCGCAGGGATGCGGTACAGCCAGGACCAGGCTGGGAAAGGGGTGCCACACGAAGGTTGCAGGAGAGCTGGGGGCACCAAGCAGGGTGCGGAACAGCTTCCCCAAGCTGGAAGATGCTGCGTCCCCTCCTGCAGGCATGTGGGAACAGGGTCAGGCCCAGCTGCCGCAGCCAGCCTGCACCCAGAGGGTCACAGCCACCATGATGCAAGCTCCAAGAAGCCTCTGTGCTCAGCCGTGCCTCTTCGCAGCACAGCTGCTGGGAGGAAAGGGTTAAGGAGCTGCCAGGAATGAGACCGGGGAATTCAGCTGCTGACGCAGGTAGGAGATCTGCAGGCTAAGCATCCCTGTACAGACATAGCAGCGTCACTGTCACGGCTCCACCGTGCTGCTTTGGAGCTCCCCCGCGAGCAGAAGCAGCACATGGGGAGTGGGTGACCGACTCAGCTCCACGCAGGGAGCAGAGTGGGGGCCCTCCCTGGGCTGCCACCCCATACGGTGCTGCCTGGGTCACCCAGGACCACCCCGGTGTGCCCACCCCTCTCCTTGCTGCCACATACATGGCCTGACCCAGCCCTTCTCCTGCAAATTGCCGCTGGAAGGATGCTCCATGGCACCTGGATGCTCATGGGCATCACGGAGGTGTGGTGCAGAGCTGAGCCAGAGCCCTGCTAGGAGGGTGGGCACCGCGGGGCAGTCGATGACGGTCCGCATGTGCTGACATTTCTGTTCTTGAAAAATCGCTCGTCAGTGGTTTGGGTAATAAAAAGACTCGGAACAAGGAAGACTGAAATTGGTGACACAGGGAGAAATGGCCAGCCAAGACCTGGTGCTCTTGGGGCTGTTCCCCTGCGTGGGATGGGATGGGATGGGATGGGATGGGATGAGGGGGCCCGCGGGATCCCATCACTTAGCTTCTCCTGGGCTTCACAGGCAACACACATGAGAGGAAGGGGCAGGCAGTGCTTCTGCCATGGCTGGCCAGGGGGAAGCAATGCGGGGAGAAGGGAGGGGATACAGCCCCGCAGAAAGCGGGGGGCAGAGAGGACACAGCCCCCAGGCCTGTGCAACTGGCTGGAGCAAGCCCTGAGCTTGGCAGAGCTGGGATGGCGCCCAAGAGCCCTCCGGGGATGGGGAGGTTCCCCTGAAACAGGGGCTGTCTCCCTTGCAGGTGCATCGCCACTGGCATATGGGTTCTGCTACGTGCTGTCCCTGCCGGAGGACAGGCCAGCGGCTGACGCGGGGCCGTGGACCCAGCGTTACTGGGGTGCCTGCACCTCGGGCTCAGTGCTCCAGGGAGCAGAACCAAGCAAGGGGCTGTTTGCACCGAGCCCCTGCCAAGGCCACGTGTGCTGCCCCCCCAGGAGCCAGCTGTGAAGTCAGGCCCGATGGAAATATAATGGGATAATCGATGGCCCATTGTTGCTGGGCTTAATTTAGCCGTTCAGGCAGGGAACGAACAGTGTGAGCATACATAAGCAAAAGCCAAGGCAAGAGATGAATCAGCCCCGTGTCCTCTGTAGCACAGGGGGGCTGAGCAGGCACAGGCAGCAGGTCTCACCTGCACCTGCCAGCCCCGGGGCTGCAGCCCCCAGACCCCTGCGGCAGCCACGCATTGGGTGCAGGGAGGTGCCGTTAGTGGGGATTTACTTTGCTTTGTGTAATGCCAGGTCTAAAATGGCTGCAGCTGGGCTTAGTGTTACACGCCTGCATTGCCAAAACCCCCTTGCAAGCTGAAGCAGGAGCAAGGAAGGTGCTGGGTGTGTTGGGACAGGGGCCTGAGCTGAGCACCAGGGGCACGGCTCGGGAAGGGCACGGCTGCTGCCACGGCCCTTCTCAGCCACTGCCCAGAAGCACCAGCAGCACTGTCCCAGGAGACCCTTCCAGCCTTTGCCCAACCTAACTCAAAAGGCCCCAATAAATGCCATTTGGGGGGAGTGCCCTCACCCCGTCCACCTTGCCAGCTGGAAGCATGTCCCAATGCACGGCCCCAGCTTTCGAGCCTTCACACTTTGCCCTGCTGCTTGTCGGTGCCCACCCCGATACCTGGGGAATCGCCCTTCCTTCTCACTGTTTATCTTCCTCGCATTCCTTCGGGCTGGCTCACACCCCACCCTGGCCGGCCGGCAGTGCTGCGGCACATTCGGGCTTTCCTCATAAATTAGTCAGTGTTCTGTGATGGGTCTGTTATCTGCCTACCTCTGCTGTTCTCGCTGGGCTTTGGTCAGTGTTTCAATCCCTGCCAGTAAGGATGTCCCTGGGGTCAGCCAGAGCAAGTCCCCGGAGGGAATGAGTCCTCCTGCATCACCCCAAAATCTCACTGCCTCCACTTTTTTCCCCATTATTGCCGCTGGAGCTGGCTGGTTTGACTGCATTTACTGCACATCTGCTGGACCTCAGCTCACTGAATACCTCCCAGCTCTGGTCCTCAGCTTGGGTTACAGAAGGTCCTACATCATCTCGGTTCAGCTGAAACACCTGCATGGAGCTCTCCACTGCCATATCTGCCACCCCAATGCGTAATGAGCTCTCAAGCTTTCTGCTCCTTCCCCTCTGCCTCAGCTCCTGCCCCATCATCTCCCCCTCGAGACGCCTCCAAGCCCAAGCATCCCCCCGGATGGATTAGCAGTGTGGCTTCAGCCTGGATTTTGTTTCCATGCTTTCAGCCCATGCCAGTCTCTCCTGGTCCCTCTGATCCCCACGTCTTGGCATTTGCTACACCTCTGCTACACCTCCTGAGTTAGTCTCAGCTGCAAACACCCTCCCTGTGCCATGGACTGCCACTGCCACTCCGTGAAGGACAACGTTAGAGAAGAGCAGGCCTGGCTCCCCAGCCCTGGGGAGGGCACTTGAGACTAAGTCAGTGAGCCCCTTCCTGGGGCTGTGTGACCAGGTGGGGCACGGCTGTGGCTCTGGCCGTGCCCCTGCAGGACCAGCTGGATGCGCTCCCTAGCACCCTGGGCACCCATGGGTGTTGGGGTGGTGGCCTGCCCACAGGGACAGGGGCTGCCTGGCCCTTTCCTGGGGCCAGCAGGACACAGGCTGTTCTCTGGGGGAGGCCCAGAGCATCCCCTCCGCAGGGCAGCCCCACAGCCCTGGGAGCAGCCCCAGCCCCCAGCCCCAATTCCCTGTGGCAGCTCCCCGGGACGCCCCCAGCGCGGCGGCCCCAGTGCAACGGGCCCAGTGCCAGCGCCCTCCCCACGCTGCCTTTTATGGCCCTGCTGCAGCCGCAGCCCAAACATGGGCTGCGGGAACAGCGGAGCTGGGAGCCTCCCTGGGGCTGGCCCTGACGGCGCCGAGGGCTGCCCCGGATGGCCCCCCAGCCTGGGCGGCCACGCTCGAGGAACTGGGTCTGAGCGGCAAAGCACCACATGTCGGCAGCACCCTGCTTACCTGGGGGCTCCCCAAGCACCCTGCAGCTCTGCATCCCCGTCCCTCTGCCCCTCACCACCCCCATCCCTGACCCACGCAGCCCCCATCCCTGCCTTGGACAACCTTGCATCCCTGCCTCATGCTCCACCCTGTGCCAGTCTGCTGGTGTGCACGGTGTCACTTCGCACCTCCCCGTCTCCCCCCAAGCCGCATGGTCCCTGCAGACCTGCAGCCCTGCCGTGCCCCAGACCAGCACAGCATGGCTTGCACCAAGCCGGGGCGCAGACACAGTCCCAGTTTAGCTCACAGCACTGCAGAGAAATGAGCTGCCGATGGGCAGAGAGACGAGGGGACGGCCGGCACCGCCAGCCCTGGGAACCCTCCTCCCGCCTGGTACCCGGGCAGGGCTCGTGGGGAGCCTGCGGCCGGGTGAGCTGGGCTCCCCGTTGGAGGAAAGGGTGTGCCCCGCCAAGCCACATGGGGTGTGTCAGAAACCAAATGACTCGACCGTCCCCGCGGTGTCACCCCCCGAGAGAGGGCTCCTGCCTGCTGACTTGCTGCCTGTCACTGCAGGGCTGCCACAGCTCCTCACCTCCATTTCAGACCCAGCCAGGCTTGAGCCAAGCCTGGGCTCCACCACGGGTCATCACAGGCTGGGATACGTGTGAGACCTCACCGGTCAGTGCTGGCCATGCTGGGGACCCAGGAAACTCAGCATGTGCTCAGCTTGGATGTCGGGGCAGGAAAGGGAGCGGAAGTGGGAACGGGGCGGCTGGGCAAGGCTGCTGCAAGGGGGAGTCTGGGACTGAGCCCCGGGTTTGTGCCTGGGCTCCCGGCTGTCCCCTCCAGCATGAGCAACGCGAGGAGGCTGCATTTGGTGTGTTTCCTGGCTGCGGGCAGTAAATCCTTGAGGACTAGGACAACGGCTGTATTTTTAATGACAGAGCTCCATGAATCAGCGTTGCAGTCGTACACAACACCCTGAGATCTCGTCTGCCTGGCCAGATCATCAGTGTCATCAAAGCCCCCAGACCCAGGCTGAAACCGCAGCCCTTCCCCGGGCTAACACTCACCTGTGTCCTCTGTGCTCTCACACAGGGCCCTGCTGCTCTTTGCTGCTCCAAGGGGCAAAGCCGCATTGCTTGGCTCCCTTCTCATATTTTCCTGCCTCTTCCCAGCTGCTGGAAGCCTGAGACTGTCCCAGAGAGTCCAGTGCCGGGGGTTTGTCCCAGCGTGCGATCAAGCAGGGGAGTGATGCAGCCCTGACCGCAAGCCTGCGCTGCCAACCTGGGAGGATGCTCCTCCGGGCTGGGGGAGCTCCTTAATCTATCGCAGGGAAATCCAACCAGATCCAATAGCTGGAACTTGAAATTGTCCCCCTTGTGACTAGAAACAAAAAGCATGTTTCCAACAAGAGCTCTAGACCTCTTCCACTGGGCTGGTGGAGCTCCCCACTGCACGGAGTTCCTCTGTGAAGATCTGTGGTCAACTTAAAAACTGCTCTGCTGCTCAGCTGGAGGCTGGGGGCCGGTGCTGCTGTGGGGAAGGGGGTAGGAGGGAGCGCAGTGTTCCCTTGGGTCCTTGGCACGTGGTTCCCCAGGCACCATGGGGGTGTTTTGGCGTTGGCCTGGGCTGCCCCAGCACGTGGGCTGCCCTCAGACGGCGCTGGGGACATGGAGCAAGTGTGCACATATGGCGATGAGAGCTGTCCTGAATGGTGTCCCCCGTGTGTCCCCGTCCCAGACTCACCCCAGCCCCAGCATGCAAGTGTGGGTGCGCAGACTCTCACGTGCACCCCAGAGATTGGAGCAACCACAAGGTACAAAATCCAGAAGACCCCTGGAGCGGAGAAATGCACTTGGGGTGAAGTTCAAACCCCCTCCTCCCTGGACGAGGCCATGCTGCCCATCCCAGGAGCACTGGTGCTGCTGGCCTTGGTGAGGGGTGTGCTGGGAGGTCTCCCATGCCAGGGCAGCTGCAGGAGAGCAGCAGAGCTGGTGCACGTGTTGAGGAGCAAAGGAGCGAGCCCAGGAAGCGAAGCATCTCTCGCGCTGCCTGAGAGACAGCTGGAGTTCCCAGAACCTGCTCAGCATCCCCAGGGGAAACCAGACAGCAAGCGGCAGCCTAAAAATAGCTGCCCAGGGCACACACACTCACCCAAGAGAAGGGGAAGTGAAAAGGGAGATGGTCTGCAGCTTTCCAAGGAACAGCCCCCAGCCCAGCCATGGCCCCACTCAGCCTCGCGCAAGGAGGAGCATCTCCATCCTTCTGAGGGACAGCAGCTCTGTCCCTTCACTTGCTAACTGCTCTTGTGGGACATGCCAAGGTCTCCCCCTGCCACAGCCACATCGCTTGCTGCCGTTTTCCCATGGGTGACTCTCAGCACTGCAGGCTGGCCTGTGCTGAGCACCTTTCACAGCACTGCTGCTGCTGCCCAGATGCTGCTGGTAACCCCTGCCAGCCATGCTGGGCTCCTCTCCTCCAGCCCAGGATGATTCTTGCTCAGGTGAAAACAGTGCATCCAGTTTGTGAGACTCTCTGTGCTTGTACCATCCTGGCAGTTCATCCTGGGGACATGGTGCCCGGAGGGGCCCAACCTTCCCATGGAGCTGCCATCCCTCTGCTGAGAAGATGTCATTCCCTTTAAAATATCCCAGTGAACAACAAGCAAAAGGAGAGGACTCAGTGGAGAAGTTTCCCCTTCCCAGAGAGACCCTTGATGTGGGGGTTTCTCAGGCTGCAGAACCCTCTGGATGGGAGCACCCTGCTCTCACTGTGCTGCTTTGCCACTCTCCCATGTGTGAATTGCAAAGTCTTTCCTACAACGCCTTCACGTGAACATTCAGCATGAAAAAGCATCCAAGGGTCAGGCACCGGCACCTGCAGAGCCCAGGACAATGTCACTATGGGGCCAGGACCGTTCTACCAGCCTGGAGCAGTGCAGGATCCCAGAAGTCCAATTTGAGTCCCTTAGCAAATACCCGGCTCTATATAACCAAATACAGGTAGTCCAAGGAGGGACAGAGGTTGGAGGGGCCAGTCTAACCAGTCAACAACCAGTCTGCATCTCCCCGGTAATGCTCACCCCACTTCTGCGTGGCTGTTTCCAGTCGCCTAAACCTGGTGTGAACCGGTGCACCCATGGCAGTGGCCAGCCAGGACCCCAGCACCTGCTGTACCCTGTTTAACACACATGCAATGGACTTGCACATTATCAACCTTTTGGTTTAAGGAATTTATACGCTGTGCAAATCGCATCCAGGCCCAGGGCTGAGCTTTCTGCAGCAGCAGAGTGACCCAGGCTGGGTGCGGGTGCTGAACTGCTGCCTGAGCCCCGCAGGTCAGCAGGAGCGGGGGTGCAGAGCGGACCCCCACGCTGTGTGATGTGCGGCCGGCGGCTGCCTTGGATTGAGGCCACCAACCCTCCGGGTTTCTGCCCTGCAAATACAGATGGGCTCCCACCCCCAGGCAAACGTGTACGCTTCCTAATGGGTTTAATGTAGTTCGACTTGGGTTGGACTAAGCAGCTTTATAGCAGAGAGCTCTCTGGTGACAGTGTAATGCACGGAGGGCGGACAGCACGCCCAGTAAATCTTTCCGAAACCTTTGAAAACATAAATACTTGGTGTAATCCGCTGAGAGGATAAAGTGTCAGGGCAGTCACTGGGTTGGTGAAATCGTCTTGCAATCAGCCATGGGCTCCAGCTAAACCTGCTGGGGCAATGCTCGCAGAGCGGCACGGGCGGAAGGAAGCCGGCTGGCGCCCCAAGGCAGGCAGCCGGAGGGAAGGGCTGCTGGGGAGCTGCGCCGCTGCCTCGGCTCAGGTGCAGGGAGGATGGAAACTGCCTGACCACAGAGCCGCGCACGCTTCCTCCCTCTGCCTGCACACAGCAGCGGCGTGCACAGAGGCGAGACTCCCCGGCCTCGCTCCTCGGGCGTGAACCAGCAGCACCCTTTCGAAACCGAGACGCCTCTGTCAAATGCTGCATTTTGTGGCCGCCAGACGCCAGCGATGGATCTGCCAGAGGGGAGAAGCACAGGGGCTGTAGCCCCTCGCTCCGCCGCAGCAGCGCTCGGTCAAGTTGTGGCTGCACAGTCTCCCCGTCCACGGCACAGCTGCCGGATCCATGCCAGCAGTTCCCAGCTCACTCCCGAAGGAACCACGTGCCTGGAGCAAGGATCCCATAGCCGTTCGTGTAAGGAGGGACCCAAGAGCGCAGCCCCAAACCCACCCGCTGCACAGCCACAACACTGTGTGCCGGCTGCTCTGTGGGAGCCACAGCTCACGGTGCTACCGGCCAGGACCCCACAGCCTGGGGGACACCAAAGGGCCCCCAGATGTTTCACCACCCCCAGAGCTGCAGAGTCTGAAGGTCCCCATCACCAGCTGTGCGGTGGCGGTCAGCACCTCCGCAGTCCTCGCAGCAGCGCAGCGCAGGGCTCAGCTCTGCCGTGCTCGGGAAGGGCCGGGCAATTTGCCGCGACCACCAGCACTTTGCCTGTGTGCCAGCCTCGCCATGTGCCATTCCCGGACCACAAGGCGGGACGTGTGCTGACAAGGCCCTTCACTGCTCCTCTTCCTGCAGCTCCCGAGCTGTCCCAGCCCAAACCAGTAATTATCACTTCTGTCTGTGGGCAATTACCGATCTCATCGCCACGCTGCCCGGGGAGGAGAGGCTGGGGTGTCAGTCTGGATCCACACCACATGGTGTCTAATCGCTCTACCAGAGGAGCTGGAGCCACGGCTCGGCGGTGCCAGGTGCTGCACAAACACTACCAGGCGGCCGTGGGAGCAGAGGCCCTGCATGGTGCAGAGCATGGAGATAAAAGCTCTGCTGCCAGGAGCCCGCGTGGTACCCACAGCACAGGTCCCAGCATGAGAGGGCTGCAGCTTTCCCCGCTTCCCTTTCTCTCCCTCCTCCCCATGCCCCGTATGCCAGGAGCAGCTCTCCACGGGGGCCGGTCACCCTGCCCTTCCCAGGCAGCTCATGGCAGCACCCGGGTGCAGGCACATTCTCCTCAGCTGTAATCTTAGTCAATCGATCAATCAATCAATCTCCGCACTTAAATACCTTGGCATGACCAATTCAGTTTCCTCTACAGCTAGGGAAGGCTTTATGGATGCTTGTCCCTCCCAGGAAGAATTGCTTGTGTAGGTGGGAGCCAGGAGAGTTTGTGCATGGGACAAGGCAGCGAGGCTGCACCTCTGGGTGTGCTGGGCTCACTGCGCCCCTGAAAGCCCAGCTGAGGCCCTTTCTCCCAGGGCTTAGCCTAGTTCCTGCCCAAGAGGGAGAAGTGGCACCGAGTGCCTGGAGGCTCAGTGGGGAGGAACAGGCATGGGGCCATCCCCGCTCTGAGGGGATGAGTGCGTGGGTCAGAGGGGCAGCCTGGTGTGGGGTGAGCAGAGGCCGGCGGTGGCATCCCCATGGGTGCAGGCAGACCAAGCTGGCTTTGCAGCCACGTGAGGTGGAGGAATCGGGTTTTGCTGCGTATGGCAATTCCAGCAGTCTGTATTATTGCTAGGGTTCAGGTAGTGGTTTGTTTCCCGAGGATGTTTTTGGGACTGGTTTTCCCTGTGTTTAATGTTCTCTGAAAGGTGATGCTTTTAAAAGAAATTTCAGGTAAAGCTGCTCCAATCTTCTTTGAGTTTGATTACTGAAATGTCAAGATAATGCTTTTGTGTTTCAAAACCATAGCCCTCCCAGCAAAGCTGTCTACCTGGCTGCCCATGCAGAGCTGGAGTGACCCGAGAAGCTCTGGCTGAAATGCTTCCCTGGAAGCCCTGGTTAACTGTCTGGCAGCGCAGCTGCATCATCTGCCCTTATCCTGCCATCGGACTGTGCGGGGCAAACACCTGTGCCCAGTGACTCCTTTGCATGGTCAAGACTTTGTACTTGATACAAATCTTAGATTGTCTTCCTACAAAGGGATAAGGACCCTCCCGGAGGTATGTGCTTTGACTCACTTTATGAGGAGTAGTTTGGTGGTTTTGTTTATTAAAGAGTGTGATCAGATGCCAGGCTTCTGTTTGCTGTGGTGATGGAAGTATCTGCCTGAAGGCTTTCATCCTTGCACCTTTGGTGTGAAATGAGCTGCAGCTTCTCAGCCGGGCTCCTAAGAAAAAGGGAATTTCTTGCTCTCCTCTCGAGTGTGTTGGAGAGTCACATGGGGGAAAAGCGCTTTGGAAGCCTTGGGAAGCCACAGAGGATAATTTCTTCCCAGTGCCTCTGTTGATGGCACTTCCAAACCACCATCCTAATCACCACCCCAACCTGCTCTCCTCAGCAAGATGTCCTGGAGCCTCCAACTTTCTCACGCTCTCTGTAGTGGGTGCAGGGCAGGTGGCAGCGTAGCTCCCATCTACCTGGAGAATGGAGAGGGGAGAGAAAATCCCAGAGCCACCTCCATGCTGTTATGCCTGGGCCAGGGCCAGCTGGAGCCATCCCGGCTCCTGGCCTGTGTGTGGGACTCCAGTGTTCCCTGTGTGGCTTTTGTTGCAGAGGAACCTTTGTTCAATATGTTTTACTTGCGTCCAAAATTAAATCTGACTCCAGTAGCTTCTTGTTTGATTTTGTGGAACAGCTCAGAAGTTGAGCTGTCTGGGGCTCGCAGTGCGTGTTGGCACTGTTTATTTTTTGGTGGAAGCTTTTGTGATTCCAGTGGATGGAGAAGATTGGAAAAGCTTGCACAAAACATCTCAATCCTTTCACAACTCGCTGGGCAGCTGAGCGGCTCCTCGCTGCTGCCACCAGCGGATTGCAGCCTTGCCGGGAGACACATGCGCAGACCCATTTCTGATGGAGAAAATCTCATAATTACACTCAGCTGCCAAGGAACAGCATCAGCTTAAGTGATAAGAGGAGGAAGAGGGCTCCAAGTACAGCCCTCTCCAGGGCCGCTTGAGGAGCGGAGGGAGACTGCAGAGAAGGTACAGGGCAGGATGAGGCGGATGATGTGCACCAGGCTCCCTGCAGTGCACAGGGGAAGGGATTCCCATCTCCCTCTGTCCCAGACCCACAGCCCCCCTCTGCTCCCACCAGGCAAGGGGATGCCCTCCCAGGTGGGAATGCTTCCCTGGTGCTCGCTGTCTGGTGTCCCAGGCAGTCTGCGTTGCCCTGGGGACATGGGGCAGGCAGGACCTGCTCCCACCAGGTGGGTGCTGAGCCCTGTGCCGTGGAAGGAGAGTCATGGCCAGAGACAGAGGGACTTCAGTGCCTCTTTCCTCTGAATTTTTCCTGACTTGCCTGACTCTAAGAAGATTAAAGACAGATGGTCTCCGAGGCTCCCTCGCTGGCACCCATGCTCGAGGCTGGGGGTGAAGGCACAGCGGAAAAGGGCCCTGGGGAAGGGGGGTTATTCCCATCTGAGTCCCCAAGAGATGGAGTCTCCTGGGAACCTGCTGTTTGGTGCTGGCCTCCCTGCTTGCTCTGACTGAGGCTCTGCAGAGCAGGGCTGTCGCCTCCTTCCTCCTAGCGGGGCTCTGGGAGTGAGGGGAGGTGGGAGAGGGGAGCCCAGCCATGCCCCCAAGACGACTGCTCTGGCTAACGGTGCCACGTGTACTCGGTGTCTCGGCCCCTCCATCGGCCGCACAAAAGCAGGCTCCATTGTGCTTTGTTAAACCCCTGTGGAAGCGCACTGTGTACTCCTGACAAGTGTCTCGTTCTTGTGGATTTTGCACGCAGCCTCTCCTGGTTTGTGCTGGAAGCAGCACCAGAAACGAGAATTCACTTAACGCGGCCCTGTGTGCTCCCGCAGCAACTGCAGCGATGCAATTGTGAAGCCATTTAAATTTCCATGTGATGACCCAGTTCGGGGTGGTTTTACCTCTGGATTTTCCCACTGCTGCTGTCTCTGTCTGGGTGGTGGCAGCTCCAGACCCTGCTGCTGCGCTTGGTTTTAAGGCCACCACACTTGCTCCACGCTGACAGCCCCAGCCTTGAGTGCTCGGACTCTTTATGGTGCTTTCCTGAGCATTAGAAAATGCTGGGCACTCTGTGCGGTGGTTTTCTTCCTACAGCAGCGTCTGAAAATACTCTCGTGTGCTTCGTGCTCCTGTGTGTTTTACTGAAAGCTTCGAAGAATAAGCAGTTTGTTGCAAAGGGGGTTTTGCTGCTTTAGAAAGCCTGTTACACTGGGGGCAGGGCACATGTCACTTCAGCTGCAGGAGCGAAGGTGGTAGGGATGCTCCAGGGGTTTTCAGTGCACACGTTGGAGGTTGGAGTAAATTCCAGCCCAGTTTCCAGCAGAGTTGACTCTTCCCTCACCATTTTGAAACAGCCCTGGCCAGCCACTGCTGAGCTTCTCAGCACCAGCGCTGGGTTTGAACTGCAAGGCAAAGGGGCAGCTTGTATTTAGAAGGAGACAATAATTGCAAGTCAGATTTGCTTGTTCAATACTCTATTGACAGATTTGCCTTGGCAACCTGGAACAGGGTTTCATTGTGTGCATCTTACCTCATGGCATCCTATTGATTGGGTGGGTGGGTTTTGTTTTTTGTGGGGTTTGGTGTTGGTTTTTTTTCCAAGCCTACCTACTCATCCTTTTTCTTGTCTTTCTCTGGCACGGTGTTGACCTCAGCAAGGGCTATATTGTAATCCCGTTTTCAGACTGGCCAGAACTTCAAATGCAAGCCAGAGCTGACAAAAGCAGAAGGGCAAATCCACGAGCCCAGCTGGCCAAGGCTGCGGGTAGCCAGGTAGGAATGAATGGGGCCAGTGCCCTCCCCCTCCCTCCAAGGACACCATCATGCAAGAGAGTTGCAAAGTCCGTGCCTCGCCGCCTGCGAGAGTGGCCTTGAAGGAAATGCTGTAACTATTCATGAATTAACTTTCTGTTATTATTTGGTGCTTAG
The DNA here is from genome assembly GCA_013389945.1 of Fregata magnificens. Lineage (NCBI taxonomy): Eukaryota > Metazoa > Chordata > Aves > Suliformes > Fregatidae > Fregata > Fregata magnificens. The sequence goes on along the minus strand of WAAD01041839.1, from coordinate 1,875 downwards.
CCTGGCATGCTCCTGGCCTGCTTGGGCTCCAGGAGGAACCGTTGGTCCTGCTGGGGCAGATGGGAGGAAAAGCTGAGCACCCAGACTGCAGCCTTGGAGTCTTTGTGGGGGAATTGGAGGATTACAGCTGAAAAAGAACTGCTGGTTTGAATTGCTAATAATAATACAGACTAATGAGCAACATCAGAAATGATCGCATGTGTAATCAGTGCTGCTTGATAGCAAACATACAGCAGGTCTGCAGGAGCTACTGGCGTAAGAGATGAGGGGAAGCGGAGCATCTTGTGTTTTGGAGAGGCAGAACCCAACCCAAGTGAGGCACTGCCACAGAGTTGGCTCTGTCTCTGGGGTAAGAACTTTATAAATAATGATGAAAAGAATAAACCTAGACAGACGTCAGCTCTGGATAGTAGGAGGGAACATGGCCAGCAAGTATTTGAGGGGAAATTGCCTTGGTACGCTTCCTAGCACCTGCAGGAAGCCCATCTGTCTCCGGCTGTTAGAGGTTTTGTCTTACAGCTGCACCCTGGCAGCCCCCAACTCAGGATCAGGTCCTTGCTGGGCCGCCCACTGCACAGGCACACGGGGGGTGGCCGGAGCCCCTGCACTTGGTCTGCCCACTCCTCGCACCTCCGCTGGGGACAGAGTCCTCCTGCTGAAAGGAGCAGTGTTCCTATGGACAATGCTCTGCAGATGAAGAAGAATCTGAATTTTTACACAGGTGTGTGGCAGAGGGGAAGAATACCCACAAAATGTGTGTCTGCACCTCGTACCTGCCTTATAAACAGGCAAATCATAAACAAAATGCATGGTATTAAACAACTGCTATCTTTGCTTTAAAAGGCAGTGCTTGGCTCTTGTTTCTTTTGGTTGGAAACCCTTTTTCTTTTCTCATCCCTGTGATATGCCCCGACCCGTCAAGAAGAGGCAGCAGTTGGAAACGTTTCCTGCTTTCCTTATTTTCGATATTTTATGTGGTTCAAATAAGGTGTTCTCTTTCGAATTAACAAGGGGAAAGATGTATCAGTTCATGAACTGCTGCTATCTGAGCAAGGTAAGAGATAGAAAATCACCACCATTACAATCATTACTGCGAATCATGTGCAATCAGCCTGGTAACAGAAAGCAGATGAATATCCTGCAGGAAACCTAGAGGATGGGAGCTGGTGCTGAGCTGTGGGAGCCACAAGCCAGGCAGTAATTAAAATGCTTTTAATGCTGGTTTTCAGTGTTGCTTTCACTTTTTTAATATATTATATTTCATCAATGGCCTCTCGTACTGCTCCCGAGGCAAGTTCTACAGAGATGCCAAGGATGTCTGGTCACATGTTTAAAAATATATATTTTTTTATATATATCTATATATATGCAGCCAGCCAGCCCCTGCCCTCCTTATCTCCCCTTCCTGGCTGTGTCCCGGGAAGAGCCAAGGCTTCCCGGCTAGGCTGGGCCCGGAGCTGCCGCGGCTCCGCGGGCTGGACGCGCTCTGCAGCTTACCCAGATTGGAGGGGAATTGCACCAAATCCCGCTCGTCCCTGGGCATTTAGTTTTATTGCAAGCATTAGTGGTTTGTGCTCGGCTTGTCTCCTCTGGCAACAGGAGAAGCTTGAAATGTCAAAGGGGAGGGTTAACAAACTCCGCTGGCATAAATTTCAATGAATGTATGTTTCTTAGGAAAACCGCTAAGTTAAAAAAAAAAAAATTTAAATCTTCCTGCCTGTGCTTTCTTTCAGCTGCTGTTCACAATGGATAATAATTCTTACATTAAGCCCCTTCGGCCCTCCAGGGAAATCAAAATTGTAATATCAGTTTGCTTTTTATTGGCTCGGCTCTACGATCGCGGCGGCTGCGTCTTTGTTATGGTCTCCGGCGCGG
>WAAD01041838.1:9039-21271 GCA_013389945.1 Fregata magnificens | reverse complement strand
AGTGATCGTGCCCGTGTACTCGGCACTGGTGAGGCCGCACCTTGAATACTGTGTTCAGGTTTGGGCCCCTCAGTACAAGAAGGACACTGAGGTGCTGGAGCGTGTCCAGAGAAGGGCAACGAAGCTGGTGAAGGGTCTAGAAAACAAGTCTTATGAGGAGCAGCTGAGGGAACTGGGGTTGTTTAGTTTGGAGAAGAGGAGGCTGAGGGGAGACCTTCTTGCTCTCTACAACTACCTGAAAGGAGGTTGTAGTGAAGAGGGTGTTGGACTCTTCTCCCAAGAAACTAGCGATAGGACGAGAGGAAATGGCCTCAAGTTGTGTCAGGGGCGGTTTAGATTGGATATTAGGAAAAATTTCTTTCAGTAAAGAGTGGTCAAGCATTGGAACAGGCTGCCCAGGGAAGTGGTGGAGTCACCATCCCTGGAGGTGTTCCAAAAATGTGTAGACGTGGCACTTCAGGACATGGTTTAGGAGGCATGGTGGTGTTGGTTTGATGGTTGGACTCGATGATCTTAAGGGTCTTTTCCAAGCTAAATGACTCTATGATTCTATGATTCTATGAAAACAAATGGGTTATGATTTTTAACAAAATGGCAGCTCCCTGCCATAAAATGGCAGCTGAAACAAAATTTTTACCCCCATCTGTATGTAGGGGAAGGCACTTCCTGTTCTGATGTATTTCTTGGTAAACTGGAAGGGGTGGCTTGTCCTGCTGGCTAATCACAACAGACCACATGACTGGAAGAGGGACCTGACTTCCCAGGCAAATGGTACACGTGGCAGCCTGCAGGGAGGGAGACGGACTTCTGCCAGAAGCTGGGGAAACCGTCGCTTCTTATCTTGGATAAAAGTTGTCCCTAAACTACTGGCCAGTATCGGACTGCATCTTTTCTACTGCAAATAAACAGTCAATTCTGCCACTGCTAATGAGGGTCAGCAGAAATATGTCAAAAAGATTGTCATGCAGGTGATACTGTATCTTATCATATTTACCTTCATTTTAATGAATTCTCGAAAAATGGTCTGGGATGCTGTCACCTGACACTAAGGGGACAGACAGGTTCTTTTAGGGATCCTTGGCAGAATGATGACGGCACTAAATTATCAAACAGAATTAATGTAGTGCAATTTATAGGTAGTGTAATACAGAATTTATAATACACCTTAACTTATAAATTCTAATCACATAGACCTTAATTTAACTTTTCTAATTTCTAATCACCTGGACCCTCTGCAGATTGGGTCAAATCTTAATACATGGTTTGCTGTATCAATATAATAATCGTAATCTAGACTTGAAAATCATATAAAAGATTACAAGTCACTCAGTCCTTGGAGGAAGCAGACAACAGTGAAGGTGTCCCTCTCACTGTCCAGCAGCAGTTCCCATCCAAGTTCCCCACATAGGACTTGTAACTGCTTGATTTTATAGAAAGTGATCTGTCTGCTCTTACACTTCCCTGTTCCCATTGTATTGGGTTTGCGTGGCAAGGTTTTGGTAGCGGGGGGGCTACAGGGGTGGCTTCTGTGAGAAGCTCCTAGAAGCCTCCCCCATGTCCGATAGAGCCAATGCCAGCCGGCTCCAAGACGGACCCGCTGCTGGCCAAGGCCAAGCCAATTAGTGACGGTGGTAGCGCCTCTGTGATACCATATTTAAGAAGGGGGAATAAAAAACAAAACTGCTCAATTGCAGCTGGAGAGAGGAGTGAGAATATGTGAGAGGAACAACTCTTGCAGACACCAAGGTCAGTGAAGGAGGAGGGGGAGGAGGTGCTCCAGGCACCGGAGCAGAGATTCCCCTGCAGCCTGTGGAGAAGACCATGGTGAGGCAGGCTGTCCCCCATGCAGCCCATGGAGGTCCATGGTGGAGCAGATATCCACCTGCAGCCCATGGAGGACCCCACGCCAGAGCAGGTGGATGTGCCTGAAGGAGGCTGTGACCCTGTGGGAAGTCAGCACTGGAGCAGGCTCCTGGCAGGACCTGCGGACCCGTGGAGAGAGGAGCCCCCGCTGAAGCAGGTTTGCTGGCAGGACTTGTGACCCTGCGGGGGACCCATGCTGGAGCAGTCTGTTCCTGAAGGACTGCACCCCGTGGAAGGGACCCATGCTGGAGCAGTTGGTGAAGAACTGTAGCCCGTGGGAAGGACCCATGTTGGAGAGGTTCATGGAGGATTGTCTCCCGTGGGAGGGACCCCACGCTGGAGCAGGGGAAGAGTGTGAGGAGTCCTCCCCCTGAGGAGGAAGGAGTGGCAGAAACAATGTGTGATGAACTGACCACAACCCCCATTCCCCGTCCCCCTGCGATGCTTGGTAGGGGAGGAGGTAAAGGAAATCGGGAGTGAAGTTAAGGGAGGGGTGGGGGGAAGGTGTTTTAAGACTTGCTTTTATTTCTCATTACCCTACTCTGATTTGATTGTTAATAAATTAAGCTAATTTTCCCAAGTCGAGTCTGTTTTGCCCATGATGGTAACTGCTGAGTGATCTCTCCCTGTCCTTATCTCGACCCATGAGCCTTTTGTTATATTTTTCTCTTCCCTGTCCTGCTGAGGAGGGGGAGTGATAGAGCGGCTTTGGTGGGCACATGGGGTCCAGCCAGGGTCAACCGACCACAGTCATCAACAACACCTGGTTGTCCGGATGCCTGGGACCTTCAAGGCTGGTAAGGAAGGGAGTAATCGGCTTGGCATCCAGGAATCTTGAGGCTGGTCAGGAGAGGAAGAAGGAATCTGTTTGGTTTGTCTGCTTGGTTCACAGGACCTTCAGGGCCTGATAATGAGGGGAAAGGGAATGAATACGTGACCCACTCGGTCACAGAGACTGGCTGCTTGCCTTATAAAATGGCATTAGTTATGCTAACCCCATTACCAGGGGTCAGGAGCAGGGGGTACCGGTCACAGATGCTCAAATCTGTGGAGTGTAGCCATTCTTGGTGCTCCTGATGTGCTCTGCAAGCCCCTGGCATGCCCTGGGTGCCCCTGCCAAAGCTTTCTCTTCTCCCTGTGTGCAAATATAGATTTTTTTTTTTCCAATGTTCTACTGCAGTATCTTTACTTATTCCAAGCAGTACTTTAATCCTTTGCAAGTACCTGTTATTATTTGTCAGATGATGTGAGATTCTGCAGAGTGAATGGCCTTATGAAAATGTTTGATGACATTACACTGTTATTATGATTTCTTATTTTAAGTAGTGGCTCCTTATGTTATTTCTACTCCAATGACAATTTACCAAAACCCCAGTCATATTACAAAGATGGCAGAAGAGTTTGTTAGTGAATCGCTGGATTATGTCACTTTTCAAGATGAAATTTTTGGATGTTTAGCCTATGAAATATTGGCAATTGAATTTGATAGTTTGTAAATGGGGCCCAAAGACTGAACCAAGGCTGTCTAGGCTCAGCAGGGTTCTTCTGACCGATTTCAAGTACCTCAAGATTAGACTTCAGATGAGAAATGGTGGATAGCTTGTTAAGGCTAATATGGCACCAGTAAACTATGAAGGAAGTAAGATGCTAGTAACATGCAGTAGTATCAGCAAAGTATGACTTTCTATGCTTTCCATGACCTTTGTGAACACTCAGTTAATTTCTTTCAAGAGCCTTCTGTAATCTTTTTTCTTTGTATTGTTTTTGCTTGATTTTTTTAAAGGCATGTGTTCTGTAGCTCATCCCTTTATGGATATTCCACAGTGACAGACTTCAAGAAACAGTCCTGCATGCATTTACCAGGTATCTGAAGAAGAGGTGGAGGAACCCCTAACAGAGTCATTTTGGGGGAAGATATGCAATTGGAAACCCCAGCAAGATGCATCTTGCAGTGCCTCTGTGTGTGTGAATGTGGAAGGAATCAAATCAGTTTAAAGTATAATGCCATCCAAATCACTTACCAAGGATTAATTTGATTCAATTAATCTATTAAGCAAATTCATTACTGTCCCTTTCCAAAGACCGTAACATTTACTAGAGCTGTTCCAGTGACTCTGGGCTTTAGACAAGGTTTATTCATCATTTCATAAAGACTGTGTTTTCAAGTGATTAAATTATATTCTCTTAAGTGTGATATTTGTGCAGCTATTCAACAAATAAGTATGGACTATAATATATGATAAATATATCACATTATCACTTATAAAAGCTGAAGTCCCTGGGAGAAATTCTCATTCAATACGAGTCCCAAGAGTGGAATGCAGGATTTGTGTTCACCATTGGTATAAGTGCTCATTTCTCCGTGATGTATATTTTCAAGGAATATTTTTGCAGATATAGTGTGAAATGCAGCACACTTCTCCCTCCCTTACCTCTCCCCTCCAAACACATACTGAGGCCATGCACACAGGCAGCTCTATATGTTTAATTTACACAAGTGAGTAGTCCCAGCAGGATGAAGCAACTCATACAGCACAGAGATTGCTCCTGCTTTGCTCCAGTCAATGGGGGTCAGTTAGTGGCTTCAGAGGCAGCAGGGACAAATCCAGAGGCCATATTTTGACCTTTTGGCTTGTAATTTTGCTCAATATTAGACTGTGATGTTGCTGTCACTTGAGATTTTGTATTGTGTTATAGCAATGAAACATTAATAACAATAAAAACACATCCAGCTCTCACATAGCATATTTGATCAGTGGGTCTCCAAGGACTTTGCAAAAGGATTCAGCATTAGCCCTGTTTTACAGACAGGGGAACTGAGGTGCAAAGAGGTGAAACGCCCAGCCTGAGCCACTCAGAGGAAAATCACCTCAGGACTAGTGCTGACCAAGTGGAGTGGCGAACACTGTGTATGTCTCTTGAATCCCTGTTAAGCACTTGTCCCACCACTGGGCTGGAAAAGTTGCATATTGTCAAATAAATTAACCAAAATAACTGTTAACCACCAAGAGCCAAACTCTGCCATGCTTATGTGCTTATACTCCAACTCCAACTGGGAGAGACAGAGCAAAAACTGTTGTCCAGGCCCTAAGTGCAGGCTTGTGCCTTCAGTCCCGAGGGGTCCAAGTGAAAGGACATTTGAATATTTCATGGTGTCTTCTGTTGGAAAAAAAGCTCCATCTAGTGAGGCCCATGTTTTCCCTCTCACTGCACCCGCCCCGCAGCCCATTTCGGTGACAGGGCCAACAGCGTGGCAGGCCCAGATCAGGGATACCTGCCTTATGTGCAGGCTAGGACATGGGGATCAGCCAGGGCTGTGCAGCAGAAAAGCACCAAAAAAAGCCTGCAAATTACTTTGCTGCAGGCACATACCTGCCCTTTCTGGCAGTGGGGTAGGCCGCAGTCATCCCTGTGCAGCCACAAGCTGCCCTCAGCCCCGGTGTTTTTTTCACACGTGAGACCCCTTGGCAAGGACCACTTTCCTCACAGAGGCTGGGAGTCAGTCCCTGTGGCACTGGAAAGAATAAGGAGCAGCCATTTGGTTTGGGGAGCTGAGATACTCAACTGATAGAGTACTAAAACTTTAAATAAAAGGAACAACACCACAGGTCCTTCAGGAGTGTGTGGTACCAAGGGTTGATCTAAAAAAAGGCTTCTTTCAGGGATTTCACTGGAAAGACTTTGGGGAACTAAATGTTTCCCTGCTTTTCTAAGTGATCAGTGTACAAAAGGGAGTTAGAAAGAAAAGTGCTGAATCAGGTGTATCAATGGAAAGAAGCAAATGGGATCTTAGTGTTCTGCTTTCAGTGGTATAAATACAACATAATACACAAAGCAACACATTTTAACAGTGTCATTTTCTGCTTTTCATATAGTTGCTTTGATTATGGTCTTTTGCTTTGCCTGTTTTCTCTATCACTACCCCTTCTCAACAGGACAGGGGGAGAAAACACAATGAAAAAGCTTGTGGGTCGAGATAAGGACAGGGAGATCACTCACTAATTACTGTCACAGGCAAAACAGGCTCCACTTGGGGAAATTAGTTTAATTTATTGACAATTAATTTTAACAGAGTAGGATAATGAGAAATAAAACCAGTCTTAAAACCCTTCCCCCCACCCCTCCCTTCTTCCCAGGCTCAACGTCACTCCCAACTTCCCTATCTTCTCCCCCCAAGCGGCGCTGGGGGAATGGGGGTTGTGGTCAGTTCCTCACACATTGTCTCTGCCGCTCCTTCCTCCTCATGCTCTTCCCCTGCTCCAGCGTGGGGTCTCACCCACAGGATACAGTCCTTCACGACCTTCTCCAACGTGGGTCCTTCCCACAGGTTGCAGTCCTTCAAGAACTGCTCCAGCATGGGTCCCCCACAGGGTCACAGGTCCTGCATGGACTCTTCTCCATGGATTAAAGTTCCTGCCAGGAGCCTGCTCCTGCATGGGCTCTCCATGGGCTGCAGAGTGGATATCTGCTCTGGCGTGGTCCTCGCCATAGGCTGTAGGGGGACAACCTGCTTCACCATGGTCTTCACCATGGGCTGCAGGGGAATCCCTGCTCCTGCACCCGGAGCACCTCCTCCCCCTCCTTCTTCACTGACCTTGGTGTCTGCACAGTTGTTTCTCTCACATATTCTCACTCCTTTCTCTCACAGATGCAGCACAGCGTTTTTTACCCTTTCTTAAATATGTTATCACAGAGGCGCTACCAACGTCACCGACTGGCTCAGCTTTGGCCAGTGGCAGGTCCATCTTGGAGCCGGCTGGGACTGGCTCTGTCCGATATGGAGGCAGCTTCTGGTATCTTCTCACACCATGCCTGCAGCCCCCCCTGCCCCTGCTACCAAAACCTTGCCATGTAAACCCAATGCAGCCTTCCTTGACACAAAGGCAGGTTGCTGGCTCATGTTCAACTTGATGTCCACCAGGACCCCCAGGTCCTTTTCTGCAAAGCTGCTTTCCAGCTGGTCAGCCCCCTGCATGTACTGGTGCATGGGGTTGTTCCTCCCCAGGTGCAGGACTTTGCATTTCCCCTTGTTGAACTTCATGAGGTTCCTGTCAGCCTATTTCTCCAGCCTGTTGAAGTTCCTCTGAATGGCAGCACAGGGATCTTCTGAATGATGTACTCAGCCAGTGGATTACAACAGTAAATGAGTCAATGTCTTTTAAAAAATTGGAGTTGCAAATGTGTCTACAGAAGCAATTTAGAGCAGGGAAAAAAAATCTAAACCATTGAATCCTAATGTTGTAAATAGTCCGTTCTCAAGAGTGGCGATACAGACAGGGCCCTACTGTTCCAAGGACCGCGCACAAGAGAAAGTGTGATGTGGCAAATTGCCTGAAAAAATTATTTGTGATATACTGGTATATGGTAAGAGCATGAAGGAGCTGTAGGAGTGAGGAGTGCTTTGCTGAGGGAGCAGCTGATGGAAGCGGGCTTTTGTCATAGTTTAACCCCAGTAGGCAGCTAAGCACCACACAGCCACTCGCTCACTCCCCCCCGGGGGGATGAGGAAAAGAAACAAAAGGGTAAAAGTGAGAAAACTCATGGGTTGAGATAAAGACAGTTTAAATAAGTAAAGCAAAAGCCATGCGCACAAGCAAAGCAAAATAAGGAATTAATTCACTACTTCCATCGGCAGGCAGATGTTTAGCCATATCCAGGAAAGCAGGGCTTCATCACACGTAATGGTTACTTGGGAAGACAAACGCCATCACTCCAAACATTCCCCCTTCCTCTTTCTTTCCCCCAGCTTTTATTGCTGAGCGTGACGTCATATGGTATGGAATACCCCTTTGGTCAGTTGGGGTCAGCTGTCCCAGCTGTGTCCCCTCCCAACTTCTTGTGGACCTCCAGCCTACTCGCTGGTGGCTCTGTGTGAGAAGCAGAAAAGTCCTTGACGCTGTGCAAGCACTGCTCAGCAATAACTAAAATATTGGTGTGTTATCAATACTGTTTTCATCACAAATCCAAAACATAGCCCCATACTAGCTACTATGAAGAAAATTAACTCTATCCCAGCCAAAACCTGTACACCTTGACAGTGACTGCAGTATGCACTTCAGAAAATGTCAGTCCTCCTAAAATGCAGCAGAAAGACAGCAAGACTGCAAATGGTCTCCTTGGCCTGCTGCGTCCTCTTGACTTCCCATCCTAATGACATTTCAAGAATCATGGATGAATTATAACCTGTGTGCAAGGGGCCAACTGTCCCTATTTTTCTGCAGGGAACTTTCTTGATTATGAGCATACACCCAGACTCTATGCTTGCTCTTTAAGCCATGATAGCATATGTCTTTTTACATTTGGGTTTCTGGGGTGAAGTCAGAATTCAGTATTACATCTAAGAGTTTTCCACAATGAGACAGACTATCAGTCACTGTGACTGCAGTAGAAGCATGGCAGACATTTGGAATAAACTGCCCCTTGACATTCCCCTGCAACTCCTGGGACAGCTGTGAGACAATGACAGCTTTCTAAACCCCATTTTCAGTCTTGAATATTTGTCCTGGTTTTGGCTGGGATAGAGTTAATTTTCTTCCTAGTAGCTGGTATAGTGCTGTGGTTTGGATTTAGGATGAGAATAATGTTGGTAACACACTGATGTTTTAGTTGTTGCTAAGTAGTGCTTACACTAAGTCAAGGACTTTTCAGCTTCCCATGCTCTGCCAGGTGCGCAAGAAGCTGGGAGGGAGCATAGCCAGGACAGCTGACCCAAACTGGCCAAAGGGATATTCCATACCATCTGACATCATGCTCAGTATATAAGCTGGGGGGAGTTGGCCAGGGGGAGGGACCGCTGCTCAGGAACTGGCTGGGCATTGGTTGGCGGGTGGTGAGCAATTGCATTGTGCCTCACTTGTTTTGTATATTCTTTTATCATTATTTTTATTATTATTTTCCCTTCCTTTTCTGTCCTATTAAACTGTCTTTATCTCAACCCATGAATTTTACTTTTTTTTTTTCCGATCCTCTCCCCCATCCCACTTGGGGGGGGAGGGTGAGCGAACGGCTGTGTGGTATTTAGCTGCCTGCCGGGTTAAACCACAGCAATATTGAACCTAAGTACCTAAATCCATGTTTACATACTTATGTCTCCATTTTAGAACAGTATGTGTAATTTACATTCAAATCACTGGCCAGCTTACTCAGCAACTTGAGAAAGGTGAATGATAACAAAATACACTTCTGGCCAAAGTCTCCTGCTTTGATTTTATTGCATTTTAACCTTTTTACACCTGAAGTGTGTGCGTGCGTGTGTGTGTGTGTGTATAGAAACATATTTCAAATCAAAACTACCTAAACTTCTCCTGATGTTTCAAATCTGAGGAAATTAGGGCATTTGTCAGGAAAACTATAGCAAATGGACCAAGAAAGAAACAACCTGTGAAATAGTTCTGTCTCTCCAAAAATGTTATTTTTTGATTGCCAAGAAAGAATGCTGAATGAAGTTTTGTTTTTGCTAGTGTTACTGATTACTCACACAGTGAAGAAAAGCACAGGAAAGGCAGCTGGGCCAGGAGGACTATTACATTCCTCTCTCTGTCTCCCCTCTGCCACTGCACTTTAGAGGTGAATGGTACAGAGAGGAGTAGGGGACAAAGTCAAACACAGCTTTACACACCCTAGTCCCAACTGGATAGCTTCGTTAGCACAAGGGGGAGAGCGTAAAATCTACTGGAGGTAGACCTAGTGCAGTTTGTGCCTCCCTGAAGTACTGAGGCAACAAGGATTGTTATTCCCTGTGAACATATTAAAAATCTATTGGACTTTCCCAGAGAACCTTTCTGAACTGTTGAGGATGGCAAAATTCTGTGGGGTCCAATAATGACACTTGCTGCTGTCCAGGATCATAAGGGCAGACCTATTTCAGTGCAAACAAAGACTTTGCTGAATTGCTGTGACCTAGAAGGAGACATTTTCCTGATGCAAAACCTTGCTATGTTGTGAGCACAGTGTGAGTTTGTGCCAGGGAAGTGTCTTCAGTGAATAGCTACTTGAAAACTAAATAAATAGATGTCAACGTTCTGTTCACTGTCTTCAAACAGATGGGTGACCTGGACAATCCCAACTGTTGTATGTGCTGGAGGCTGAGGTGAGCCTAGATAAGCATATTCACCCCACATCAGAGATATTAGGATGTGAAACCTCTGTGTAGAGAATGCTGGTTTTTATTATCACAATTTAATGACTTGGACCATGGTAGCACTGCAAGTGCTGGAATATGTAATTCTTGCCCTAAAGAATGTACATCCTAAAATATTTGCTTGAAAAAAATGTAGCATAAAATACTTTTATAATTTCTTGAATTCCCCTGAGAAGATTAATCTAACTTCTATTAGTATGCTTGAGTAAATAGTGATCTATCAGCATGGAAAGCAAGACAACAGAAAGATTCCCAGTGATCTCAGTGGGCTTTGGCTTGATCCCTAGTGACACAGAATGACTGCAGAAAGAGAGACATCTTTTGCTGAATCTGGCTACTGTATTTCAAGCAAAAGTATAGTGGATAATCCAGTTTACTTAGTTAGTGTTAATTGGGTATTTGAGATGGCTCAAATCTCTCACAGGGAAGTGAATGAAAGTATCAATTAGACCAATTGATATTTTTTGCTGTATATTGAACTGCTGTTACTAAAAGAACAAAACATCAGCTCTTAAAGGTTAACATAGGCCAAAGCTATTGATCCATTTTCTGGGAGCAAGGTGGGGATTGCCCTCACCCCTGGGAAGGACCTGAGTGCAGCAGGGATGTGTTCTTCAGGGAATTGATCAAGGTGAAATAGGTGAATGCTAAGGAGACATGATGGTGGCTCAAGGCATGCTCCTTTTTCATGTGTCATACTAAAAAATGGAAATATCGTCTGGTGACTGAAACTCCCTCTTGTGCAGCAATAAAGCAAGAGGTGGTTTCACCACCAAGGGGTGCTACAAGAGCATGTAACTGAAACACACCAGGCAACATAACTGCAACTTGTGTATGGAAAATACCAACTGTATGTCGTTAAAACCTGCAGAAACTAAGGTTATTCAGAAGCACACCAAAAACAAGACTTAATTGCACAAAACGCAGAACAAGTCAGGGTTAGGAGAGCAAGTTAGATCTTTAAGTTTTATGTGCACTACTGTATAAATAGCTTAAAATTTATGGTGAGCCATGCAGCTATCTGAACACACATTACCGCAAGGGGGCACTATGACCTCAAAATAAATCCCTGCCAGATGTCATTATATCCCTTATTTTGCTAATCTTCCTGGTATGTCATGTTAAGCTTCACACATTCATTTAATTATCTCTCCAAGGGTAAATACAGTCTTTAAAAAACAACAACAACAACCAAACCAAATAAAATCCTGATTTCAAGAGTGTTTTGCTTGGGCAAGAGCTCAGTGAAGCCCAAGTAAGAACTTTGGAGCTTGTGATCTTTGTGCATAGAACACAGCACATTTCAGCTCCGTGCTGAGCTGGAAAATTCGACAATCCAGCAGAAAGTCCTGCCTTTCATACACCTCACAACAGTCACAAAGAGTCAACTGGGCATGCTCACACCAAAAGCCCGCTGATGTCAACACAGTACTGAAGAAGGATCAACATTACAGGAGATCAGCCCATAGGGGCACACCTGATTCTGATTTGTCTGCTCTGCTTGCAGACTTTGGTCTAAATCTCCTGTATTGTTCTGTTCCTATATATGGGCTAACATAAGGCTAGGAGACAGATCATCTAACTGTTTTATGGGTGTTATCTTTTGCTTTGCTCCACACAAACAGTTATATTTCTAGATTTTGCTCTGGGAGAGCACACAATGGTATAAGTGACATTAGGTAAATAAAAGATTTTTTTTTGTCTTTGAAGAACATGAAAAAATGTTGTATACCTTTCTGCTGATCAAAGGTGGTTATAGGAAGGTTAAAGAAAGCGTACCCCCCCGATAAACAAGAATGGTGACCTAGTATCAACAGACGAGGAGAAGGCTGAGGTACTCAATGACTTTTTTGCCTCAGTCTTCACTGGTAACCTCTCTCCTCATCCCTCCCGAGTTGATGGACTACAAGATGGGGACCAGGGGGGTAAAACCCCTCCCACTGTAAGGGAAGATCAGGTTCGTGAACCTGAACATACACAAGTCTATGGGACCTGATGAGATGCATCCCAGAGTCCTGAGGGAATTGGCTGATGTAGTTGCCAAGCCACTCTCCATAATATTTGAAAAGTCATGGCAGTCAGGTGAAGTCCCTGGAGACTGGAAAAAGGGAAACATTGTGCCCATCTTTAAAAAGGGTAGAAAGGAGGACCCTGGGAACTACCAACCTCTCAGCCTCACCTCTGTGCCTGGGAAGATCATGGAACAGATCCTCCTAGAAGCTATGCTAA
>WAAD01041837.1:0-11555 GCA_013389945.1 Fregata magnificens | reverse complement strand
AACGAAAGTGAGTCCGTGTCTTCATATGCCGCAACAGGGTGATCCACCTGCCAGATGGTCATGACAATGCTAGGGGTTAACTTTGAAAGAACTGTTACTTGCATAGGTTGCCAAGAGCTGGGGACTGGGATAGCTATGACCATTAGCTTCAGTTACAGCAGATCTGTGAAAAGAAACCAGGACTGAATTTACTAGCCTCCCCCATAGCAAGAATATGACATTAATTACTCAGGCATGGGTATATATTATATTTACATAATACTGGTTACAAAAGAACACAGGCATTTAATGTTACAGGGAAAACTGTTGCAAAAACAATATCTGGAATCAAATTTGCAATGTGTCAGGTATTTTCGGCAGCAGTTTTCTGGCCTTTTTGGCGCTCTCAAAAAATCCTTATATATTTTAAATGTAGATTAGGCACAAACCTATTGTCATAGTTGCTGCTGTCATCTTCTAATAGCAAATGTATATTGGCAGCACTGTGATCCCAAAGACCTCAGAGGTGGCATATCCACTCTCCAGAACTTCCAGCGCTAAGGTCCTTTCACAAAGCATGACCACAGGCTCAGCTTGGTGGCAAAGGCTCCATGGGGTTTCTGGTCTGCAAGACAGCCTCTAACATATTTATTTCAACAAAGTGTTAACAGATAACTGCTCATAAAGAGATTTAGTCCAAAATTAATGTCTCTGGCAAATACAGAATTAACACAGTTTGATTTCTCTGTTACACATATGTATTCTGATACAGATGTTCATATCCCATCTCTATCAGAGGCCATGAGGTCACCCTATATTCATTAAGTGTATCATCTTCCTTACCCCCTTTTTACAGGATTTTATATCTCATACCATTTTCCCAACCCCACTAGCACATTCTTACATAGACTATACATTAACAGTCACAACTTTTATGAAACCTTCCTTAGTTAATGTTTTAGGAGACTCTTAGATTATTATATCTACCAATCAATGCTCCAGCAAGTCCCATGGTACCACGTGTGTGAAAGACATATAGAGAGCTATAAAAGTATATTGTTGATAATGTTTGAATAAGACATGGAAATAGGCAGGTCTCCTGTCCACAGCGTTAGCACAGCTGCAGCACTTTATTAAAACAGTGGATCATATGCTCTGAAAGCTGCTGAGTGCTGGGTAGGATCCAGCCCCCTGCTGAACTTGACAGTAGCGTCACTGAACTTCAGATCAGCTCCTTGCCGAGTACCAGACAAATCCAATGAGACCAATGGAAGTTGCTTATGTTTAGTGCCTATCAAAGCTTGACCCAAAGGAAATAAGATGAGACAGAAAACAAGACATGAGTGAGTGAAAGAAAGAGATGGAGACGAACAACCTATGGCTGAAAAACAAATATGTGAAGCAATGAAAATGAAGAAAAATATTTTCTTAGCTCCTTCTGTTGATACTATTGCAGTGAGTACGGTATTAGAAAGAGATTAGAAAGTAATAATCTTTTTCTTGACCCATCTTGTCTTGCATTTTTCCCTGCTATTACACCAGTTGCCTTACAGCTAATTCCATATTTATTTACCTTTTAGTGCTCACACAATTTCTCTGTGATTTCTTTTGCTCCTCTTGTGCTTACTTCAAAATTGATTTCCTGCTGACTTTTCTCAGACTTCTCATGATTACCAGAAAGACCCCCCAAGACTATGCCTCTGAGGCCAAAGTCAACGTATTAGAAACTCTCCCTGGGTTTTACAGTATTTCAGTATTCTTCAACTGATTTTAACCTAGTGTTGATTGACCTAAAACCAAAACAGCAATATAAAGGAGTGAGAAATGAGTGTGACAATTTCAGCACACAAGGCACTTGGTTTCACCCATTCCACAGTCGCACTGGCAGGTCCACGTAGTTTAACTTCACTGCTTACTCAGCTGATCCATGAAGTACTATGGGCTCGCAACAAGCAGAGAGGATGGGGAAAATGATGGTTGTGTCGGAGATCCAAGATGACAAGCAGGGCTGATCCTCAGGCCTTGGTCAGCCAGAGTAGTTCGACATATTTTGTTTCTTGATAAAGGGTCTTGGCAATAGTCACCACCTGATTCACATTATTAACTCTCCATATGACACTGACTGGAAAAGAGACATTCTTTTATTTTCTGGCACAATGGCAATAGTGGGCAGATTAACTTCCAGGCGGGAGAGGGAAAAAGAAGAAAATGAGGTAAGTAGTATAAAATAAACACAGCACCCAGGCGACTTAAAAAAACCATGCCAGCAGCTGGTCTTGAAGTCACCTGCCCAGCCTGGTTTCATGTGAAATGAGGAGCTTCAGTCTTTGACTCAGCTTCATTTTAATTCTGTATAGAGTCAAACTATTCTGATCTGCAGCAGATGTCAGGCACAGCATGAGGTAACACTGTGGCAGATCCTTTTACTTCTCAGCATAAGAAGAACAAGGAATTTATACCAGGTGATGGTGGACCATTACAGAGGTTAAAGGCAAGAAGGGTGTTCAGTTTGCAAACGGGCATCAAAACCATTTCTCAGCTATGAGTCAGTTTACCATTTTAGACAGAACTCTCATTTATTTTACAGTAACATGCACAAATTTGCCCTATATCATAAATTGCTTGTAAATTACTGTGAGACTGTGATAGTCCTCACTAACACAATGAAATACAGCTTCTACCATTTCCACTGGCTTAATAGCGTTTTATGTAATATCTCTGGGGTTTCATTGTGTCCTGAAAATGAAACTTTTAGGATCACTGTAACCCTTCAAAAAGTCTTGTAGGTCACCACACACATTTCACATATACCTTTTAAAAGAAAATGCAAGTGAAACTGTTTAGTGGGGCACTGTGTACCAGCTGCAGGCAACTTGCCCTGGCCTTACAGCCCATCCAGCCCCTCAGACCACGGCTGGAGGAGCAGGACACTGTCACACCTTCAGCAGTCAGGCAAGAAGCAATACCCAGCTTCTGGCTGGCATTTAACTCCTTGGTTACTGCTGATATCAATTTATGTGTTAGCAACATTTGAGTTTTTTAATTTCTCTGTGGAAAAAAAATAAATTAAAGTTCAGTTCCCCTGGCCATTTGTCTCAACTATGAGTCATAGGAAAGTAGTAATTATTTAAAGCAAAAACCTTTGCTGTTATGGCAAATATCCCTCAGATTTTTTTTCCATGTCTACTTTTTGAGAAATTAATGAAGGTAGACTGCTGTTTATTGAAAATATGAGCACGGAAGTGCTGCTGCTTTGGTGAGTCAGCTACACATAAATAAGTTAATACCATCTTGGCTTGAAAATTAAGAAAGTAAGATTAGAGACCAAAATAGTATCTTTAATCTCATTTTTCACTGCTAGAATATATGTACTTGAAGTCTTAGATATCATCTTTTTCTTTAATTACAAATTCCCCTAAAACACTTTAAAACCTGAACAAGGCATATGATATTCATAAATTTGCAGAATTGCAAGCAAATGAAAGTTTAAAAGCTCTGAGGTTCGAAAGCCTTTTTTACAGACTGGCAGAGCAATACAAAGGATAAGTATACTTTAGAAAGGTTAAAGATCACTCAGACTTGTCTTCCCCTTGAATACCTATCCTGGAAAATGTTCAGCAATAATCTCTAATCTCCAGGTGTGTTTCTGACAGGTGGGAACCAGCAGAAGATTTTAGGGTCTAAAACAAAGCAGAGAGTAGGAAAAGCAAACACAATATAAACATGACAGTGAAGAACAAAGCCAGTTATCAGCATTTGCTTTTCTAAAATACCCTCAGATGGTATTATAATTTAAATGTCAAATTTGATTTTTTCCACATTAGTACCTTTCCAAATCTTTAGATATAGTGAAATATGGCTTTTTATATTTAAATTTTTATTACACTACAATCTATAAAGAAGCAGGGTTTAATACCACAAGCATTTAGATTCAAATCAGGTACACACAGATTTTTACTAAAATGAGCAATCAACATTAGAAAAAGCAGTCTGAAACCTACATCAACCATACAAAATGCTCTCCTTTTCCACTGCAGACCTCCACCATTCCCACGTGAGTAGGAAACCTTCAGTACAAAATGTGAAACAGATCAGTAGACTGCAAAATAGCTACAGAATAAATATACAAAAAGATACTGAGATGATGATTAAATGGACCTGATTTAGTGCATCTGAATTATGGCTATCATCTCTTGGATTTGGAGAATATCTCGACAGATTTCCAACTTTATTTTCCCAGAGTTCAAGATTCTAAACTTAATATCTCTATATAATAAGCATATCTATAGTACTGTCTCAGCTGCAAATATAACCCAAGCATGAAAAACTGCATAACTGAATGGTGTATAAATCTGAGTGGTGCAAACTGTCCTAATCATCTTCATAGATTTTTCTCTCTAAAACTTAATTACTAGAGCAATTTAAAGGAACAACTACTAATTGAGTGTTTCAGGCTTTTATGACCACTTGACGTGTCTTTAATGACCTCTTCAAAGTGAGTATCGTTAAACCTTGACCTTGATCACTCTACATCAGCTATGAGGAACATTTCCTCTCTGGAGGCCGTTTACGAATTTGGTGGATGTTACATTAACACACATCCTAGTACTACCCAATAGTAATGTGAAAAAAAGACTTTAGATTCATCTTTACTGCATGAACATGATGGACCATTCTCAATGGCTATGTCAGATCAAAAATAACCCTTCAAATTAATTTGGGGAAAAAAGCACATGTTTTGGCTAAGCCTGCTCTGCCTAGGTTTAACTATATCTAGATGTTTCCAGGACTACCCCAGTATTATATTACCTTTTCCCCCCTCATTGCAGCTATTGAGCCAGTGGAATCACTTACTTGTCACCAAGTGTGAGCCTCAGAATTAGGAATTCTCTCTCCCCAGTGGCCCATGATGGCAGTGGATTACCTCCTGGCACAGCCCCAGCACCCATACGTAAAGCCTCAATTCTGGCAACAGACCAGTTAAAGCTGTCCTCAAGTTTTTATTGTTCTCTACTCACTGTATGCTTGACTATGATAGTTTAACAGTATCATTTCTTTCCCTAAGGACAACAGACATTATCCTTGAATTTTTAATGGGCTTTGTCTTCAAATAGAGAAGGTTCTCGACATTATATCTCTTGTTGCAGTTCATGTATCTGGAGAATCAACTTCCCAAAGTCATACTGGATTTGAGGCAGATCTCAACAAATTCTTCTAAGGGTAGGAAACCAGACACAGTTAAAATTATTCTCTCCAGCTCTGGTAGCTGGCTCTGATGGTGACAGGAGACATCTGTGATGTCCAAATGGTGCTGAAAGGATGTTAAAAGACAGGTTTATTTGCATTCTTGTATACTGTTGCTTTAATTGGGAATAACCCTGTTCATTTTAAATGGCGTTACCAAGATAAAATTTATTTAGGTGGAGGAACTGGAGAATTTAATTGGAAGTCACGTTACAACAAAGCAAAACAGTAGTTAGCTTGGACTGGAGTTATGATGGCAATTAATCCCCAATGACTACGTTCTCTAATAAGCACTGCATCCTACAGCTGTTCAAAAGCTTTCCATCATAATAACTTTGCAATCAAAATGTATTTTTTTCAAAACACAAATTCTTTTAAGGGTAAAAACTTTATTTTGCAAAACATTTTGATATATATCTTAGGAAGAAGGTAAGGCAAATTTTGTGTTCTTCATGATTCTTAAGGATTTTGTTCTAGTTGCAAAAATGCAATGCTGAAGTTTCTGGTAACGGACATCCCAAATTTCCCTCATCTGTGCCACACTCTCACATATCTCACACTACATTTACCTTGGTGAATTTCTCTGCATCTGCTGTGAGGAAAAGAATTGGGAAGTCGCACTGACATTTCAGGTTCGTGGAGTAACATGGGGATTGTAATGGCCCAGTGGAATTTATGAAGAGATACTAAATGACATCTGGACTGCAGTTACACATTCCACAGAACCCTCTCCACTGCCCATTGCCCCTATTTAATGAAACCTCTCACCTGTAGAGAGGAAAAAGAATTACCATGAACTACAACTTCAAAGGAGTCTTGATGCCAAAAAGGTTGTTACATGGGCCCAGTAATTTTGCAGGCAAGAAGACTCCGCATGGAAAGCTGTGATCTCCTGAGATGGGACCCAGCTCCTCAAGGTTCAGACATTTGCAGCTGTTCCAGTTCCTTTCCAAGCCAACAGGGAAAAATGGACACTTATAGGGTGTGGTGGGGTGACCTTGGCTGGATGCCAGGTGACCACCAAGTTGCTCTATCACTCCCCCTCCTCAGCTGGACAGGGGGAGAAAAATACAACAAAAGGCTCATGTGTCAAGATAAAGACAGGGAGATCATTCAGCAATTACCGTCACAAGCAAAAAAGGCTCGATGCAGGAAAATTAATTTAATTTATTACCAATAAAATCAGAGTAGGATAATGAGAAATAAAACCAAATCTTAAAACTCCTTCCCCCCACCCCTCCCTTCTTCCCGGGCTCAACTTCACTCCCAATTTTCTCTAACTCCTCCCCCTGAGCAGCACATGGGGATGGGGAATGGGGGTTGCAGTCAGTTTATCACACATTGTCTCTGCCACTCCTTCCTCCTCAAACTCTTCCCCTGCTCCAGCGTGGGGTCCCTCCCATGGGAGACAGTCCTCCATGAAATTCTCCAACATGAGTCCTTCCCACGGGCTGCAGTTCTTCACGAACTGCTCCAGCATGGGTCCTTTCCATGTGTTCTTCCTTCTTTCCACAGGGTGCAGTCCTTCAGGAACAGACTGCTCCAGCATGAGTCCCCCATGGGGTCACAGGGCCTGCCAGGAGCCTGCTCCAGTGTGGCCTCTCCACGGGGTCACAGCCTCCTTTGAGCACATCCACCTGCTCCGGCATAGGGTCCTCCATGGGCTGCAGAGGGGATATCTGCTCCACCATGGNCCATGGGCTGCAGAGGGGATATCTGCTCCACCATGGACCTCCATGGGCTGCAGGGGGACAGCCTGCCTCACCATGGTCTTCACCACAGGCTGCAGGGGAATCTCTGCTCTGGCGCCTGGAGCACCTCCTCCCCCTCCTTCTTCTTCACTGACCTTGGTGTCTGCAGAGTTGTTTCTCTCGCATATACTCACTCCTCTCTTCCAGTTGCTGTGGCACAGCAGTTTTTTCCCCCTTCTTAAATATGTTATCACAGAGGCGCTACCACCATTGCTGATTGTCTCAGTCTTGGCCAGCGGTGGGGTCCATCTTGGAGCTGCCTGGCATTGGCTCTATCAGACATGGAGAAAGCTTTTAGCAGCTTCTCACAGAAGCCGCCCCTGTAGCCCCCCTGCTACCAAAACCTTGCCACGGAAACCCAATACATAGGGTATGAGGGTTTGTCTTGTCTGGGACGTCTGCCTGTGGGTGGGATGGCCTGTGCCTTAGAGTTGCCTGTAAGGGAAGCCTAAACAACTAGGTTGGACTGAACTAGGTTCAGTCTGTAGATATCTAAAACTAGGCAAGATGAATCCCTGTTGTTTTCCTGGATGTAGAAGAAATCTCAGATGAGTCCTGAAACACACTCCATTGATTTCCTCTCCTGACATACCTTTCACAGGTTTTGCCACAAGAATGAGCAATGCACTTTTGGTTTATAATGTGAGATGAAAGAAACATTTCAGAATTGCAACACTAGCTATAATCTGAAATGATCAGCTATATGCAACAACAATTATATAATGGCATTAACCTAGTAATCACTGGTGATACCACAACAGAGAAATGTCAACATTTAAAAAAAAAATAGCAAGGCTTTATTTTCTCACACAAAACCATTTTAGTAGGATTGCATAAGGTACCAAACAGTCCACAGTTGGACCCTTAGTAACAGAGATGTGCTGATGTGCTTGAGGAGATACAGATTTTCAAATAGTATTTTAAAAAAAAAAAAGCAATCATCACACAATCCCCAGAAAAGAACAGTGAACAGGGCACAGAAATGAATAAACACTCCAATTTTAAAATATCAATATGTCAGTAAATCCATTTATATGTTATGAATAGATGTAGCTGAGCTAGCTCTAACCTGTCCATCCTGAGAGAAAGATGGAATGGGATTCTGGTAATGAGTTTTGGAAAAAAGTTTTCTTTTTATTCACTGCATGTCAATAAGAATTCAAGTCAAGCCTCACACAATTAAAGCAATATAACACTGCACAAGTTATTGAATTTATTCAGGACTACTTAATAGTCTGTATATTACAGTATAGAAAGGATGTAATGTATCCTATCATTTCAAAGTACAGACAAATTTAAAAGGGCATTATTTCTGAAAATAGAAAGTGTAACTATTTTTTTTAACTACAGAGAGAAAAATAATTCTACCAAAGTTATAAAGTATATTTTATATGAATATAAAGCTATAATGTTTGTGTGCACAGTTTCTCATAAACTAGATACATACACAGTTCCATTCTAGGAAATGCCAGTGGATTCCCCTGAATAGTTCTGATCATCTCTGTACATAAGAAATTCCTCTATATGGAAACCTTCCCTCCTCTCTATAAAGGAGTAGGGACTGAAACATTTATCTCAAGTTTAAAGACAAGATTCATGAATATGATATTGAAGTTGATGGGGGGGGGTGTTCAAGTAGATCATTTAGAAGAAGAATTTATAAAACTAACAATGTTCAGCACTTCCAGTTTAAATTGTATTGTGCTACAGACTAATGCAAAAAATCTCTGGTATATATTGAAATTAATTTCATAGATGAGAACAAATTACAAGAAGATTGTTACTGTGATGTGGAATTTTTAAAAGAACCTTAAGAAGCAGTGTAGAAAGATTCAGCTGGAAAGTAAAATTGTAGGCAATAAAGATGTAGCTGTATCAAACATTCACTTTGCCTTATTTTCAGTCTGCTATTCTCCATTCAGAGAAGAACAGTACAAGGCCAACTGCTGAAGGGCTAGAGAGTACTGTGGTAGGAATAATTAAGTATCAACCTGCAGTCATATTAATCACAACAAAATTCCACAGATCAAGGAGAACTGCTCAGGAGATGCTATATTTACTGTTCAAGCCTTAAAGTAAATCAGATCCCTGAACTGTAACTGAGAAATTGAAATTAGAGATTTTTGAAGTGCTAATCTTGACCTGATAAGAGCATACAGAGGCATAAAAGTTTGAGAGATGTGTTGTCAAGTCACTGGAGGTGCTCAGTGCATGATGTCCTTTTGCACGAGACAGCATATGTGCTTATCCATAGAGACCTTTTGCGCTAGCATTAATATCCCTCCACCACTTGGTACACAGGCTAGGACCAAATCTTCACCTTCTCTGTCAAAGGCTCCTGGAGACATTGTCTGCCTTCCTCATCGAAGGGAAAGTGGGAGAGCTGAGACTGTGTTATAGGCGGTCCATCCCACAGAGCTTCCAGGTCAAGCTGTGGGGAGGACACAAGGTTTCCTTCCAAACAGCTCAGTTAGAGAGGCTTGGGCCTCTCCTAGGGATCTCAGTACTGAGCTCAGACCCCTCTTGAGTCAAAGCTAGAGCAAAGCTTCTGTACGATAGCAGAGGTGGGAACAGCATTCATCCACATGAGACATGGAAAAGACTGCCACCATCACAGGAATGAATCCCAGGCTGATCAAGGAGCTCACACAGATAGAAACTGTCTTTTGGTTGTAAGGGAGCAACTCCACACCAAGCTGGGTGTGAGGATGACGTGCTCTGCAATTTATACCTTCTGTCCCTGGTGGGCAAGTACGCAAACACATCTTCTCCAGACAAAAAGGTTTTGCCTTTGTGTATATGTACACTCACAGGGCAATGTATATATGTATGTTGCTTCATTTGAACTAGCTCACCAGGAAATGAGAACACTGGAAAGCTACTGCTCCACTTCACTTTTGACTAAAAATGTGGGAAGCAAAGAAACATCATCATTTAAAAAAACAAATCTGAAGAGCATGGTCATTTATCAACTAACTACAGATGTTATTTTTATTTAATATGCCTACTAGTTTTATGTGCAATGTTCATTTTAATAAACTTACCTTTTTATTTCTGTATCATATTTAAGATAGTTTTACTGAAGTTCTTACAATTCTTTTAAAACATTATTTTCAGGGTATTTTAACTGATCTCCAACATCCACCCAAATGTAGGCAGACAAATATTCACCAAAAAAACACCAATAATCTGAAAAGTAAACATTCAATTTCTCATTTTTTCAACATAATTAAACTGTGAAATTTTAAAATCCCAATAAATATTTGCTTAAGTAAATATGTAATGATTCTGTATAACCTTATGGTTACCAAAAATTACTGATGTTATTATAAAGGCAGTATTTAATTTGAAATCAGCATCTTTATAGCTATCAATCAACAGGAAACAACTTTTGTTAGCAAACAATTAAACAACAAAATGCAAAGCAAGATTAAAATTGATGTTGCTGATGTAAATCAGTCAAAGATTGACAAAATCTTTTTGGCAGCATTACACAGCAATCACTCATGGAACTCCTCCTGAATCTTTCTGCAAGCTGAAGCATTTGGTGCCAATTTTCAGTGCTCAGCCATCTTCTCCAGAAGGCACCTAAAAGCAGCAATTGGCTTTGCAGTTATTTCCATCACTTTCAAAGTGATCTTAATGGACCATGTGTTCTCAGTAAAGGGTTTATTTCTCTACTGACTTCCTCTGCATACTGAGGAAGGATTATCCTGTCACATCACTGGGAATCAAAACCCAGGTGCCTCCAATATTTTCTTCCCAACACAAGAGACAAAGCCATGTCTGCCAGATTACACTAAAGGGGCTTAAGCGCTAACCTGCAGCGGGACAGCACTGCTCCTGGGAGTCCCTTGGTCTCAGGTACAGCGCAGTGCCACAGCTAGAGCTCTGCTATCTGGTAAATGTACCCCTTCAGGACATATTTGGCCAGTTCAGTGACATCTGTCCCCATTTCAATACGAGAAGCAGCACGTTCCTCACCGATATCCAATTTAGTTTTTCTTGGCACAAAATGCATTCACATTTCACATAGGCTCCCTCAGCCTTTCTTGCTTTTCGTGGTCTAAGATGTGACTTGGCAACTTCCCTCTTCTCCCAAACCTGCAAACAAGAAACAAGAGCTTAGAATCATAGAATTATTAAGGTTGGAAAAGACCTCTGAGATCATCAAGTCCAACCGTCAACCCAACACCACCATGCCTCTTAAACCATGTCCCGAAGTGCCACGTTTACACGTTTTTTGAACACCTCCAGGGATGGTGACTCCACCACCTCTCTGGGCAGCCTGTTCCAATGCTTGACGACTCTTTCAGTAAAGAAATTTTTCCTAATATCTAATCTAAACCTCCCCTGACACAACTTGAGGCCATTTCCTCTCGTCCTAACCTTCATTCAACCTGGAGATCCCAGAGCTCTTCAGCTGCACTTCTTCAGGTAGGGGAGAGCCTACACTAACCATAGCCATACCAAGCTCAGGTTCACACAGGTAGGAGTCCAGCTACAGATATCGTGTCTGCAAAATGCCACATAATTTCTGATGTTTGTTGATGTGCTGGTTTTGGCTGGGATAGAGTTAAT
>WAAD01041836.1:36725-49140 GCA_013389945.1 Fregata magnificens | reverse complement strand
AGCTCTCAGGGTCTTGAGGAGCTATTGTCATCATCTAAACCTGGATTTCTACTGCTCAATTCCCATCAGAATTCCATTGACAATGCCTTCAAAAAGTCAGACACCTACCAGCAAAATAGGTACCCCAGTTAGCATCAGTAGAATTGAAGGGCTAACAGAAGCCCTTTCCCTGCTTCTGTAGTTTTGATGCACAGGAAGTGAGAAACAATCTGGATTTTAGAACTGGAATTAGAAGGTGTTATTAACCTCCATGAAGTGTCATGCAGAGGCATAATCTTTACTTGATATCTTTGCTTGAGAGGTTGACAAATAGCAACCAGCTTCCTTTGAACTACTGGCTAGGCTACTTGTATATTCTGTTCCTACTCTGTTTTAGTCAAAGTTAGTCAGATTTGCCAATAAATATGGATCAAATTCTTTCTGTAACTTAATTTGTTTTGACTTGAAGTGATCACACAAGCAGCGTGCTTGTGTGCACAGCTGAGAGGGTGGAAAACACTGACCCTTCAGCTAGTGTTTGAGGATAACAGATAATAGATATAAGAGAGGATGTGTGCTGTGATCTTACCATAAAAAAGACATGGAAAAAGACAACTACATGTTCAGGACTGCTTGCAATATCTGTTATAAGATGCCAAGGGAGTCTCTCCATAACCTCAAATTAATTATTTCTCCAAAGTTCCTGATGAAGGTTAACTGATGGTATGGCTGGATGAACAAATTCATCATTGAAAACCCATCAATGGATCAAATGACAAAAGAAATTGTGGATATTTTGTAACAGCAAACAGGAAAAAAGGGAGGAAAAGATCTGGAAATTCAAAAAACTTTGGGTGATATGACAACTACTGCAGTACATATATTACATGGCAATGTCTGCACCTGTCATTTATGGGTACATGTAGGCTGAGAGAATGATGAACTTAAACTCCCACAGAGAAAGTGTTTCCTTTGGCTGCAGGTCAGAGATGAAAGTGATCTTAAGCTAAGAGCATTTCAGGTAATCTCTTAGACCACAGGGAGCTCCAGAGAACAGTTTGGAATTTTCAAAGACAGAAGTAAAAGACATTTATTAAAAACTGTCAAGAAAGGGAAAGAATCAGAGTAAAGCTAAGCCAGGCAAAAGGTTCTGAAAAGTGTAATTGGAGAAGGGTTTTCACTGAGTAAAGATTTTATTCTAAACAAATGTAGATGTGGAAGACTTTGCAGTAGGAGATAGTGATTTCAAGCAGAATCTAGGCAGAATTTAACTGTAGGCCTTGGTTGCAGAGATCCATATGTTAGTGTGAGTGACTGCTAGATAACCTGTGCACATACTGTGACATGAGCATGTGCTGCCTTTAACAATATCACCTGTACATACTTGTAAGAGCTGTTCCTGTGGAGCTGTGTAAGAGCATAATGCTCTCCATGAACCTTGGTTTGCCATCTAGAAAGTTCAGCATCATACAGGTAAAAGATTGATAGCTCTGTTTACTTGTCAGAATGCTATAAAGAGGTGAAGAACTTTGAGGCTGGAGAACCTCACCACAGATGGGATCTGAGGAGCATGCTGCAATCTACAAGGAGGGGCTCGTCTGATGTTATAACAGCCAGGGTTCCCAGCACCAGAAGGGACGTAACATTGCTGACATCTTTTCTATAATTTCCATCCTTTACTCAATAAACCAGTTAACCAACCTTGAGTGTCAGTCCCTTTCTTCCTGAGATCCTAAAAGAATTATCATCTCCCTTGTGCAAAACAAAATGTCAGCACTTGAAGACTAGGATCGCAAGAAAACTGAGAATAGATAGTTCTGGTCTGGAAAAGAAAGGTCAGTAAATTAAAAGTAACTGAAGTTGGTAACAAACTCCCTAAGCAAACTGCTATTATTACTTTTAATATTCAAGCTCAAACTTGTTGCAAGATAACTGAATTAAATTGGTGTCTTATTCTGTTATATTGGTTAAATGATTACGTATAGACAAAGCCCCAAGGCCAGACCTTAGGTCGTAATTTATGTTAACTTTATCACTCCTTCGTACTAACTGGCTATCTAATAGAATACTGGAATAAATGAAAAGTGTCAGGTCCATCTATTTCCTTAGCCAATGCATGTTTTACAATGAAAACTATAGTAAATGTTGGGGAAAAAATCTCATCTGTTTTTTATGTGAATGTGGAAAGATATTCCCTTTCCTCAGTAGAGAACAGAACAGAACTAAAATATTTTTTCAAGAAGATTATGCATTATTATTGGGCCCCAGCTAGTTGGTTTTCTGTGTTCTGTTCCCTTGTTCAAAAACTTTTTTGTTTTATCCTCCACTCTGAATTAAATTTGTTTGGTTTCTATTGATTTCTTTCATACTTTTCTTCTAAAAGAAAAAGGATTTTTTAAATTATGCCATTCTGTACAGAATAATCCAGAGCAGGATTTCCTTAAGAAATAAAAGTGACCAAAAATTTACTCAGAAAAAAATTCCATTTCTGTAAGGCAGATTATTCTTGTGAATAATTAAAAGTTCACAGTTTTAGTAAATAACTGGGCTGACAATCAGAATATAGCCATTATAAGCTAATCTCTATTAGACATTCGTTTTTGTAGATCTGTGGATCTTCTGAAATGAAGAAAGAGGTGGAAAACCAAACTCTTTCCTTATCTACAGACAAACAAACAAATAAATCATCTTTTTCTCTCCTGTAGCTATGGAAAGAGTAGCAAAAATATTATTTGATTCTTCTCTCTGTGTGCCTTCAGTCAATTGTTCAGGGCCAAACCAATGTACTCCACAGCCACTGCCAACTTAACCTGCCCTAATTCCTGGAAAAGAGGGCTTTGGTTTTCAGTGTTCTGATGGTAGGTAAGTGAAGGACCTATACCACAGCTTCTTTTGACAAACAATGTATTGGGGAAAAAAAAAAGAAAAATCTGAAGCAAAAGATTCTGCCAAAAACATTTGAACTTAATTATTCCTTTTCAGGACTTTATTAAAATACATTTAAAACTTTAATCATCTTCTTTCATCTACTGAAAAGTGAGTGTTTATGAAATTAATAAAGAAACCCCCTAATAATTTGTAAAATATTTTTGATATAGTAATTTATGTCCTCTGGTTTTAGTCTCATGAATTAAAAATAAATGAATAAAGTTCTTGACAAAAGTACTGTTTGTGTTAGTCATACAAATTTTATAATGGTATTATAGCTGCAAGAACTGGTCAGCTTTGGTCCAGAGATCTTACAATACCCTTCTAAACGTTCTTCATCCATTAGTATGAATTTATCAAAGAATTAACAATATTAGGGTTTTTAATTATTTGCAAATTTGCTTGCAAAATTGTAATATGTTAGGTTTCCAAACTAAATGTACTGTTTAATTTCGTAAAATTTATGTACCTCCTAAAGCTTCAAATCATGGTATGAAAACCTTATGTAACCTAAAATCTTTTTTTATTTTAAAAATTACTATATGAAGTAGGGAAGTATCACCAGTTCTTTTTTCCAGCGGAGAATGAAAACCCTTTTCGAAGTAAAAGAAAGCCTTTGATAATCCACAGAAATGCACTCAATTCCTCTGAAACTTTAATCCTTATAATTAATGACACAGTCTTTCCTTACACTTTTTAATGTGTTTGGTGCAGTCATCCAAGCAATTAATTTGATACATAAGAAGGGCCAGACTGTCTCTCAAAAGTCTCTGGCGATCAAGGGAAAAATTACACAATCTGAACTTGACATAGGAAAAACATTATGACCAAATGATTTCTATATGCATAAACACTGTGGAAATCAGTCAAGAAATCCTGACTCTGGATGTTCAACTGAAAAGCTCCTCTACATAAGCTTCTCCAGAATACTTTTCATTATAAAATCATTTACACAAGGCTACCATGTCCTTTGGATATAGAAATACTGTCCAACAGATTTTAGCATCTTAAAAGGCAGAGGTTTCTTAAGGCCCAGAGTGAAGCCTGTTCATAATTACAGACATCTACAAATTAAAAAAATAAGAATAAAACCACAAAAAACCAAAGTCCCAAAACTGGGTTATTGTATGTACACAGGACAACTGTGTCTGTTCACACATATGTAGCTCACCTACATGTGCTCTCCAATGCTCACAGCTCAGCTATACCAGATTTATTGTGCCTATTTGTTAGAAGATACATATGCATTATATGAACAAACAAGTATACAGGCCCTAAATCTTCATATTATTCCAATTTACTAATGCAAATGACAGATTTTTCATAGGACAGCGAATTTTTGTGTACATGCTTCAGGCTGACCTTTTGTTGCAACAAATCTTTTGTTAGGTCATATTTTGTCTAAAATCAAGTTCACAATCAAGATTTAAAATAAATTGGATTTCTGAAGAGTATTTTTAGATCCCATACTTAACTAAAAACTGAGGCTGAGAGATGGCTACTTTTGGTAGTACCATATGAAATACATCTATAGCTCTTTTCATGTTCCTACATGGAATAGTTTAATTTTTTTTTTTTGGTTGCTGAAGAATTTACCAATTCAAACCTTATGTTTTTTGACATTTTTGAACCAAGTCATTTTAAGACATAAACCAACCTACCACAGAGAGTGCAGCATATTGAGACAGTTGATAACACTTAACTAATAATTATTTTGTTTTCTGTATTAAGCATTCCTCTATGTGGTTTGTGATAGTATGTAGAAATATATTAAAAGAAAGAAAGAGAAAAAAGAAAAAAAATGGTGAAAAAGTCAAGAGACACAGTGAAAAGTTAGGAAAAGGATTCTAATTTTTCAGTGAACCAACAAAACCCTGATAGCATTGGTTGGGCCCCATTGCCACGATGCCTCCTGCTTCCTTTTCACCTGAGGACCAGGTTTTCACTTTCACAGAGGGTCAGGTCACCCTTCACAGTGGAGACAGGAGCCATCTGCCCTACAGCTCTTACAGGCTGCTGGGGCTCTGTTGCCAAATCAAAATGTTGGACTTGAGACTGATTCTTCTTCAATTTTATGCTGCTGTGGGGTTTTTTTGGTGAAAAGCCAGGCCAACTGGGCTCCAGAACCTCATATAATATTCATAAAAATGCAAAAAATGTAAACTAGAAAATTTTAACGAAGTGTATTTGACACCAACCTTTAATCCTTTCAGCTTTCCACATGGGAAATGCTGTGCAAAGCACAGAAAATTGTGAAGAAATTAAGCTGCAGTTTTTCTAACTGATACCAAACAACACTTGAGAATGAAATAATTTTATGAATTACTGAGACAAAATACACAACAGTTGAACATATGTTAATTTAATGAATGTCATCATCTATGACTGGAATTAATCAGTATTAACCTTGATGAAATGTAAGAAAGTATTAAATGAGATCATATTTATTCAGTGATAAAAAAGTGAAAGGAAGCAGAATATTTTCACCTTTTTTCCCCTGGCTTTCTGCTTAATTTCTTTTCCCAGAAATGTTTTGTTACCACACTACAAAACAGACTTAAATCCAGCTGTACACCTCTGAGAATGTATCTGTATTTTCTTTTCTTTAGGACCTTTTCCTTAAAATATCAGTTCAAGACAGCAGAATGTACAATTACTCTTTTAATAGAATTGAGACAATTCTGCTAATAATTTTCTTAAACTGTTCAATTAATAATTTTATTATTTAGAGTGTTTTAAATCACCTCTTCCCCATATCCTTCAAGAAAGACTGTGTTTTACCACCAGAGTCAAAGTTCTCTGGGAGCGAAAGTAACAATGCATGTAACTGGATCCCTTACCTATTACACTAAGGTACAAGTCTGTGGACAATAATGGAAACACTTAAACAGAAAACATAAGACAATTTTATCTCTACAAATTTAATGAAAAAAATTACTTTAACTGTGTATCAGTAGGGACATGCAGAAGTAATGTCACTCTGAATAACACTGTTGGAAAACAATTAACCTATGAAGCAATCTCTTGCAAAGTCTTTTGCTCAAGCACTTGAAGTCCTGGTGCAAATCTCAGAAGACAAAAATTTCTGATTATTCAGTGTTGACTAATACATTATCACTATTTACCATAACATACCTTTGCTTTTCATGCAGACTAACACAAATTATCTAGCTTTCCAAAGCCTGTATTTTGATTTTATATTGAACTTGTTATTAACCACAATCAAATATGCAAAGTCATATTCTAAATTTGTACCTTTTTTCTTCAATGACTGTTATTTTCCCATTAGTCATATTGGTATAATCAAGAATTTGTCAAATTATGTTTTGATTAATGAATTTTTTTCTGCTATACTTAATAAGCACACAATGGCAATCATCACTGAGAGAAACCTTCTCCCATCTGGGTTTTCATATTATAAAGAATGAATGTGTTATTAACTGGCTACAATTTTCCTCAGAAACCAAAAGATATTATGAACCACAGTCAGAAAGTATGTATAATGACTGTTTGCATGTTTAAACACAAGTGGGTACTTTGCAGCATCATTTTATGATTGTTAGAATAACTCTGAAGACAGTCTTCCAGCAGTCTCTGAACATATGTTTGAGGAACTGGCAGCGATAGTGGCGTTTTTTGAAATAGTTCCCTTAAAAAAGAGCAAGTTCAATTTTAAAGATATGGATTCCTTTCATGTTCCTATCTAACATGTTTACAGGAAATAAAGTGGGAGTGGAAAATGCAATTAGAAAGTTCTTTCACACCCTTCTTAACTTCTTTTGCTTAACAAAGAAGAAAATATGATTAATGAGCTACCGCAGTAAATAGATATGAAGCAAGCAGGAAGTGTAGGAGTATTTACAACAGAATAGCTGAATTTCTAGGAAGGGTATAGCAAGTGGAAGAAAAAGGCAGCAGGAGAATTTTTACATAAATTTGGATGTAAAAATTAAGTCTAAATTCAGAGCTGAACATAAAATTACAGAAAATGAAAATGTGTCTAATTTTCTTGGTTATATGCAAAACACTGTATGAGCTAATAATAAGGTTTTAATGAGAACTGTGATCAAGATAAAATGAGAATATAGAGACATTTTGCTTTTGCTACCCAAAAGTTCATTTCAGTTCATTCACAACAGAAGGTGAACATTTTGCTGTGGTAGCCACAGTCTATTGAGATATTTGAGCTTTCACCTACTGACTCTTGTCTAATTAGGGTGTTTTTACCATCCAGCCTTGCTCTTCCCAACAGAATTCCCTATATCCTGAGTCTTTGCTTCTGTCTGATGAACAGTTTTGTAGTCTAATGGCAGTGTGTATTGTTTCTTCTTTCCCAGCTCCTTTACCAGGCCTGAGGTCACCCTCTCATCTGAATCCAATCTATCCTAGAGATGCGAGCCTTACCAAAGACGCATGTGGGTGTCAGCTATGTCTATACAGCTACTTTACTCCTTTATAGATCTGTACCATCACTGAGACAAATGGTCCATCGTTCCCGCTCTTTCTGTTTTGCTGCCACCTCTGCCCATGCACATACACAAGAAACTCAGACCATGGAACTGATGTGTCACCTAATAAAAATGAATGGGGTTTTGTTTGTTTGCTTTTTCCCATCTGTATTTTGATGCCTTAATGAGGAAATGAACATACCAGTGCAAGGGAAGAGGAGGATCAAACAGCTAAAGGTACAGGAGAGGAAGAAAAAGCCATTTCCTTCTAGAATGTGCTGGGTTTGGAAGGACACTGAGTTAAAATTGCTGTGTGAACATAATTTTGTTGTTTGGAATTGGTTTTCCCGTTCTCTTTTAAAAAATCTAGTCAGCAGAAAGAAGTAGTAAGTAACATAGCAAGAGGGACCTTGAATCAAATATTAAAATACTCAAAAGCTACAAATTACAAGATGTGAAGTTGATTAGACAACCTTCTGATGAGGTTAAATGTGATACCATGTCCTACTTTCCCAAGGAATGTGAGTCTCATTCAATCCATGGCATGGGCAATACAAGATTTGCTCAGCTGATAAAATACTCCAAGGATACAGTCTGCTGTGGCAAAGTAATATGAGAATATTTAAAATCAGGAAAATGAAGAAGAGGAATTAAATTCAGGTCTTATCTGCAATACTTTCACACACTGTATTGCTAGATAAAATATCAAATTTCTAGAAAAACGGAAAGTACCAAACAAAATGCATTAAAAATAGAATTTGACATCACAAAGGAACAAGTGACCTGTGGTACCAGATATTCTTAGACATTAGGCATATTCAGGATTGAAAGGTCATCTGTTGTCAAGCAACCAGTCTCCACCATTTTCAATTACTGCAACTCCCATGTTTAATCAATTCCAGGGTGCTTTTAAAAAAACTATAATACTAATTGACCTGATAACATACTATTAACATTAACGAGTAACAAATCATTATAGAGGAGATGAATAAGGCAAATAAGAAGTTCTGTTTTGCAGGAAAGGGAAGGGCAACTTTGAAATAAGAACGTGCGTATGGAGAGTAAATTCATAGTGCTGCTGTGCTCAGTAAAAGAATTCTCCCTCCCTCAGCAAAACAAAATCGTACACATAAAAAAGATTTGATTGTTCAATGCACTATATCATGCTGATGCTTTTTCATATTAAGAAGACAATATTTAAAAGGAAAGACCTGAGACCCATGCCCCAAAATGTTGTGACTTACTGAACTTTTGCAACTGCATTGACAGTAACTGACCATTTCCCTTCTAAGAGTTCAGTGAAAAAATTCTCTTGTCTCTAAGGAGCTCTGCTATAATGGATTACAGTCTGCTTGGTCACAAGGCTTTCAGACCATATCTTGGTTATCACTCACTTATTGTGGCCCACTAACTTCATATTTCCTTTATTATCAATTGCACAAATATATCAACAACCTTGTCATTCAAAGCCAAAATGTAGAAAGTTCTTCAGGCAGAGTGCAGTAGAATTTCTAATACAATCACTTATTGCAGTTACTATATGCAAAATAAAATGCTTCAGAAAAGTTAAATTCAAAACAAAAAAAGTTGTATTTTTTCTTGTCATTACTAGATATCCCCACTATATCTATTTTAAAAAGTTTTGTTTCGGAACTGTATAAGGAATTGGTTGGATGGTCGCATCCAGAGGGTAGTGGTCAATGGCTCGATGTCCAAATGGAGACCGGTGACAAGTGGTGTCCCTCAGGGGTCCATACTGGGACCAGNGATTCTGCCCCTCTACTCTGTTCTGGTGAGACCTCACCTAGAGTACTGTGTCCAGCTCTGGAGCCCTCAATACAAGAAGGACATGGAACTGTTGGAGAGGGTCCAGAGGAAGGCCACAAAAATGGTCCGAGGGCTGGAGCACCTCTCCTATGGTGACAGGCTGAGAGAGTTGGGGTTGTTCAGCCTGGAGAAGAGAAGGCTGTGGCCTTTCGGTACTTAAAGGGGGACTATAGGAAAGATGGGGAGAATCTTTTTAGCAAGGCCTGTTGTGACAGGGCAAGGGGTAATGGTTTTAAACTAAAGGAGGGTAGATTTAGACTCGATATTAGGAAGAAATTTTTTACAATGCGGGTGGTCAAGTGCTGGAACAGGTTGCCCAGAGAGGTGGTGGAGGCCCCATCCCTGGAAACATTCAAGGTGAGGTTGGACAGGGCTCTGAGCAACCTGATCTAGTTAAAGGTGTCCCTGCTCACTGCAGGGGAGTTGGACTAGATGACCTCTAAAGGTCCCTTCCAACCCAAACCATTCTATGATTCTATGATTGATTCTATGATTCTGTGATTCTATGAACTCAACCTAAGTAGAAAAAAGATAATAACACGTGGAAGAATAAATTTCACGCAGCAAAATGAAGATATTCCTCACTGAAACTGGGAAGTAGGGGTGAATTATGGAAGGATATGACCTTGAATTCCTATTTTCAGAGAAGTGCTCTATTTAAATAGGGAATTCAAACACCTGTTTAAGCATATTCTACTGTCAGTCTGTCTACCTGAATGCACAGGTAGCAAATGAGCAGCTTTGCGAGAACTTAATATATTGGCACAGTCTGTTCTGCACAGTCAGTCCTTCTGGATGAGAAAAAAGAAAGAAGAAATCAGATAAAGTCAGGCTGAAAGAGATTTTGAGAGTTTAATCAACTTTTTTTCCCAAGACAGGATCAGCTCTTCTTAACACATTCTTGACAGATGTTTGTTTTATCCATTCTTAAATCCCTAAGGATTCCAACGTTCTGGCTAGGCAAGCCATTAGAATTCTTAATCATCCTTAAAATTAGCAAGTTTTCCCTTGTGTCTAATTTAAACATTTCTTACTGTAGTTTAAACTCATTCCTTCCATTGTACCAGGAGGTATAGAAAAGGTTTTCCCTTTACCTTTTCAGCAAGTTTCCCTCTGTGAAAACCCTTCTTATGCCACCAACAGTCTTATTTTTTCTAAATCTTTGAGTCTTTCTGAACATCTAAACTTATGACCCTTTCTTCCCTTGTCTTTTCAGCCTCAGAAGGACAGACCCAGCTGCCTCTGAGCTGCATCTTTACTTCTCAGTGTTTCACCTACCTCTTGTAAGATGCACCACAATCCTGCTCATGGTGTAAAAAAAAAATTATCTCAACCTTTGGTCATTGATGAAAAACAATACTGTGAAAAAAGTTGAGCAGTTTGTCTCAACTGGTTGATATTAATTTGCATCTGATTAGAAAATTTTTAGTTCACTGAGGGAGGGAAAAGGGGCTAGAGACCTGGTTTTAATTTAAGAAGTTATATTCTGAATATCTAAATATCTGAATGCTTTTTGAGATCATCATTGATTGTTAGTCAGTGGGAGTCTTTCCATTAACTCCCGTAAGGATTTGAATCAGATTCTTAGAATTATAAAACACCAAACTACACAATTCTTGTTCTGTCAATGGGTGTTAGATGCCTAGCATCCATGTGTATTCCTGCAAAACTTATCTTTAGTGTTTATTAATTCAAAAAGCACTGATGAAAAACATCATCTTGTCCTATCAAAAATGGGATTAATGCTCCAGTTGCACAACTTTTAAAAAGCACGGCATATAATATGTACACAGTTAACATGATTTTTACAGGAGAAGCTGCAAAAGTAACGATCTGTACACAACAGCTGCTGGCAGCTTAGCAGAGCACACATTGATTTCAAATGTTTGATGTCTCATGTCATTTAGAAAGCATGAGATTTGGACGAACAGCCCTCTCCAGGCTTTTGATATACTCTAGTAACCAGTCTGTTCTCTTGGACTTAGATGGTGTGCACAGGACAGATGTACCAACCGTTTCAATTGAAGTACTGTAAATTCTAATTTAGTGTCTGCAGAATAAATGAGGTTGTTCAGAAGCAATCTAACTTACTTACAGGGCACCGTATTAATAATTGAAGGGTGTTGTCCAATACTACACAGCCTGTGTTTATCAAGCAATCTCTCTATAGTTCACCATTCCTCCTAGGTTTTTCACAAAACTTACATCATTGTAACTATTACCACATGCCTGGTCTTCTATGTTTATTCTCAGGGACTAGCCCAAGCAAGATGGAGGTGCTAAACTGATGACACACACCCAGGCTCAGCCAACAGCAGAGTGCGTATCTATTACTTCCATTACTTGCTGGATCTCTAACACCCTAGACAACCTCAGTTGCTCTTGTAAAATTCCCTCCAATTCTCTTCTGTGACAGATTTATTTTTTTACTGCATTGAGTTTGCATTCAGAGGTTTGTCTTCTGCAATATTATATCTTCTTTATCTTCAAGTACAGTTCTATTTTGTTGCTCTCCTTTTTTGTGACCTCTACATTTATCTCACATTCTTATGAAACAAGGGTTTTCTGTAGCGTAAAATAATAAGAAATGTCAATTTCTACCTATTTCATATTTCATTTTCCTGATAAAATTACCCACCCCCCCTGAAAAGTATTTGCCTGGCTTATTGATACCGACTTATTCTAGAGGTCCAAGGTAATGTCAACATGATATTGAAGAATTTTGTAAGACTCTGTGAAATATGTATATGAATGCTTTGGTTGCTGAAAGGCACCCTGATTTGGAGAGGACACAGACTAAAAAACAAAGAAACTATTGCCCTCCTTAAGGAGCGCAGGTAGTGTTTTCCTCAATCCCGTCAGTGGCAGGGAAGGATACTGAAAGGACAAGGAAAACTCACCTGAATAAAATGTGGCTCCGAGACTGGTGCCACCGGTGGAACTTTGGGTTTTTTAATCATGTGGATGTTTACACGGCACCGGGCCTGCTGGCAACGGAGGGAATACAGCTATCACAAAGGGGGAAAAGGATTCTCGCCCATGAGTTGGCGGGCCTCATCGAGAGGGCTTTAAACCAGGCTCGAAGGGGCAAGGGGGTATAACCAGGCTCACTGGAGAGGAGCCGAGGGGTGGCAGGCCAGGGTCGGGGGTGAGATCGATAGCCTGGCTCAA
The DNA here is from genome assembly GCA_013389945.1 of Fregata magnificens. Lineage (NCBI taxonomy): Eukaryota > Metazoa > Chordata > Aves > Suliformes > Fregatidae > Fregata > Fregata magnificens. The sequence goes on along the minus strand of WAAD01041836.1, from coordinate 36,787 downwards.
GTGCGTCTATGCCAATGCACGCAGCATGGGCAACAAACAGGAGGAGCTGGAAGCCATGGTGC
>WAAD01041836.1:0-34962 GCA_013389945.1 Fregata magnificens | reverse complement strand
CAGTGTGCCCAGGTGGCCAAGAAGGCCAATAGCATCCTGGCTTGTATTAGGAATAGTGTGACCAGCAGGAGTAGGGAAGTGATCGTGCCCCTGTACTTGGCACTGGTGAGGCCGCACCTCGAATACTGTGTTCAGTTTTGAGCCCCTCACTACAAGAAGGACACTGAGGTGCTGGAGCGTGTCCAGAGAAGGGCAACGAAGCTGGTGAAGGGTCTAGAGCACAAGTCTTATGAGGAGCGGCTGAGGGAACTGGGGTTGTTTAGTCTGGAGAAGAGGAGGCTGAGGGGAGACCTTATCGCTCTCTACAACTACCTGAAGGGAGGTTGTAGGGAAGCGGGTGTTGGACTCTTCTTCCAAGAAACTAGCGATAGGATGAGAGGGAATAGCCTCAAGTTGCATCAGGGGAGGTTTAGATTGGCTATCAGGAAGAATTTCTTTACCGAAAGCGTGGTTAGGCATTGGAACAGGCTGCCCAGAGAGGTGGTGGAGTTGTCATCCCTGGAGGCGTTCAAAAAAGGTGTAGCCGTGGCACTCCAGGGCCTAGTTTAGGAGTCATGGTGGTGTTAGCTGACGGTTGGACTTGATCTTAGAGGTCTTTTCCATTTTCCAATTCCAGAAGGATTCTATGATTCTATGATTAAGTAACAGCTTTCAAGACATTAATTGATTGTCAATTTCCAATATTCTGGTTTGTCAGTCTGCTCAGGGATGAAGAAAAAAAAAAGTTGTAAAAGTGCTACATCTTTTAGCTGATTATTTTAATGTGGTCCAAAATTATAAATTTTAATAGTTTAGCATCCTTTTTGCAAGTGTATCTAATCGTATTTTACTGGTTATGACATTGATGCATATGAAGGATAAATTATTTTTTCATTTTCTTCTCTCCCTCTCTTTTATGTATATATACCTGATATGAAATATGATTGAAAATTGAATATAATACTTTACTTATCAAGTCGGGGTGTGTGTGGGGGGCACTTTCTGGTCCATGCAATTAATTAATTATAAATAATAAGAACAGCAACAACTTTGATATTTTTCCAGAAATTATCTTTTCTCTGAAATCAGTTTTGCATACCAGCTAAGGCTATATAATTTTAAGTGAATTTTTTTTAGTAGTAAAAATCACAAAGTAGTTATATACTTAGGAAAAAAACAAACAAACCTGTTGAAGTGTATTTGTTTTAGAAAGAACAAATAATATTATAAAAGTTCTTACCATGTAAATGATTCAGGAGTTCCAAATTGAGTATTTCTGTCTCAAATTCATATCTGACTTATCATTTACAAAGAGAATATGGCAAGATATGTTTCATCTGAGTATTTGACATAAAAGGAAAATTCTGTATTTAGCGTAGGTAGCTGATTTCTTGCTGGTTTTGGATATCAGGGGCTTCATTGTAAGAAAAATAGGTTAAGATTTAACAGACATGTAAAGAACATCAAAACTGAAACAAAATGTTTTTATTCAGTACTGGAGAAGTATTTTTCTGCTTGTTTCTATTTCAAAATTAACTGGCATTCAGAGTCTTGGGAGCAAAAGAAATTGAAAAGATTTTCTTAGTGACTTTTTCTTATTTACTGACAAGTCAGACACACAGTCAAAAAACTGCCAGACTGGTCAGGAGTTTGGTGTGTTATTGACTATTTAGCACGAAGATATTTCAAATTACTTCTTCTCGTTTAACTGCCTTGTCCACTTGAGCTTATGGCAATGATTTTGAAATCTCATAGACAGCAGACTCAGGTCAACCAGGTAATTCAATGACTTCAACGGGATTATATGCAAGCCATAAAGAAAAAGAAGTAAATATATTTCAGTTTTATGAACATCAAAGCACATATGCATACATTTATGAACATCAAAACACATATAAAGATGTGGGTTTTGCAATATTTGCATGAATTTTCTGTCTATCAAAAATACCAACAAACTTCCACAAGTTTCTTTCTGTCTGCCGAAAGGTAGGGCTTCTGTAGGATTTCTGTCTTCTTCCTATGTCTGTTTTTATAAGGAAATATTGAAAGATGTATTTAGTTGTTCAATGACAATAAGCAAAAGTGACTAATAACATACCTAAGAATTCTGCAGAACTGTCTATCCTAATAAATAAACTTTCAATATGAATAACTCACTAACTCAGTTTTACTTTATTCTTTTTTACATTTAACATTCTTCAGTTTATAGTAATTTTTTATAATTTTGTAATCAACTTGCTGAAAATACTGATACAGAATTATCTGAATGCACAAATTTGTACAAAGATTTTCTTCCTTGTATTCTTGCAGTTTAAAGAAGCTGCCTTGAAAAATTTCTGCCAACTTACTAAGAGAAAATGCTAAATTATTGAGAAAGTTTTCCCTTAATTAATTTTATTGCTTTTTTTAAAGTGTTATCATGTTTCTGGAATTTACAACTAAGATAACTTCAGTGCCATGCTATCACTTCAAAAAATTGGTAAAATGACTTAGCCATTATCTTGATGCAATACTTATATGCACAGTGATTGTAAGAGCCTATTCAGCTGTCACTTAGAAGGTGCATTAATCAAAATTGTATATTCTCATTAATAAGAAATGTGATTATCTTTTCCTTCAGTTTTCATACTGACAAGTCAAGAATCTTAAACCCAATCCTTTCAGAACTAGAGAAAGCTGAACTATTTAGATCAATAAATATAAAATGTTCCAATGTATAAATTTATATTATTATATGAATGTATATTACTGTCTGGGAAACTTACAAATGGTCAACTAATGGCTGGAATAGCTTCTTCTGAAGGCTTAGGTTCAAATTACCTTCCAGAATACTGGATATGTTCGTTCAAAGTCATATTGTGGGCCTTGTGTCCCTGTTTGGTGTTCCAATTTTCTTCTCTCAAAAGATATAAATAAATGGTTTAGACTGGGTGCTTTGTGACCCTGGTGTTTTTTTTTTTTTTTTTTTTTTTTTCCCCCAGAGCTGAAACTGAAGAATTGTATTGACTAGTGCAAATATCTGTACATCAAAAGCAAAGCCAATATTTATCCAAACCCCTAAAGACTAAAATTGCTGAATTTTATAGTGCTCTGTTCATTTTTTCCTAATAGAATTATACCTGTAATTTATGTCTCTGCTTTTATTGGAATTTATTTGACCTATTAAAAGTTTTACCAGAACTGACATGCCTCCATGAGAAGTTCAAGTTCTGATGGACTAAATCCAGCAGAAAGACATTTCGTCAGAAATTCCTCTACCAGATGTGCAAATGAGACCCTTGAATTTCACTGTAATGTCAGCATGGAAGCTCTGGGTAATTGATATGAAATATTTAGGTGTGCCTGATACTGTGTACCTGTGAAGAGCTGGCATACTGTTTACCATTCACTCTTCTTCTGAAACAGATACCTTAATCTTATATGTATTATTACTACAAGGTCTTAGGGAGCAATCATTTGTCTACAGAAGGTAAGTGTACCTTCACAGTATTGTACCTCTATGCAGTATTATAGCTGGACTACAAGTAAATTAGGCCTTAATCAAACATTTCACAGCCACCTAAATCAAGATATTTAAATACCTGAGGATGCAGATAGATATTAAGTACAATTTCCACAAGAGCACGTGCAAATGACAATTCTGTTGTTTTCCTACCAGAACTAGTTAATAATTACATCTGAAGTGAATGGAACTCTGTAAATATCACCCAAGACTTATAGAAATGATTGTATAGAAATGAATTAATGAGAACAACATGGCAAGAACATGCTCTGTAGAAGCAGAGAATTTGTATTAGGTGTATAAATGAGTCTGTAAATGTGAATGTGAGAGTAACTGAACAGGGTCTTTCCAAACTGCTGCTGTTTGTGTGCTGTTTTTAGACATTACTGACACTTGTATTGTCTCTACAACTACTGATCAGAGCACCACTAAACAACTACTCTAACTGAGTATGTGCAGTCACTGAGGATGTGATATATTCCCAGTTAATGACTGTATATTTATGACTGTATTGTGGACATTACCAGTACTTGGAAAGGGGATTTCTATCACTGTCTTTCAAGCTGCTCTGCCATTTAATGTGGTTGTTCAAAGGTAAAAGATTGCTTGGATGTTAATATAATTCTGTTCACATTGTAATCAAAATCAAAATGAGCTTTCATGAAAATAGTATTTGGCTTTATCACACCATATTGAGAATGACTAGTAGAAAAAACTAACCTGATTCCTTATTTCTTTTTCTTTGCTTGATAAAGTAAGATATAACCCATCTTATTTTCAAATTCAAGAGTATCTGATAAAATGAACAGACAGACTTTATGGTTGATGGCTTTTATCCTAATCAACAGATGAATGACATCAAGAATATAAATAGAATCCACATATCCATACTGTGGTTTATCATTCTGTGTTAAAAGAGGAAGTTCACATTTGAGCAAGTGAAGAAACTCAATGTTCCATCAGAGAAGGGCAAAAAATTATTCTTAGACAAATCTTAATACATATACATCTGAAGCACATTATGAATTTAGCAAGCAGCTTTCATTCCCTCTTCTCAACATGTTATAATTGTAATTAATATGGTTCTGACTGAGAGATGGTCTGAACTTTTTTTTCTCTCTCCCTTTCTGTGAAAGGCAGGTGGGGATAGAAAGCTTTGTTAGACTGAAATCAGTAATGATTGCTCCCAAAGGAAGGAGTGGCAATTTGGGCAGGGTGAAACCTGTCGGTTTCAGAGAAGTAAAATGAGCAGATAATTGCAATCTTCAACTTTCAAGGTTCACTTGAACCTTTAAATGAAATGAGCAAATTAATGTAATTTTCTCTTCTCCTTTTACAAGAGGCCCCCTTTATTTTTCTGGTGTAAAGGTACTGACAGAAAGATGGGTGGGAAAGCAGGACCTCCTGGTTGTTTTGTTGGTGGTGGCTGGGGCTTTTTTACCTTAATGGATAATGTAAAAATGATATAATGATGGATTCCATTTTACATGCTTCTCGTTTCTCTGACCTTGGGACTATAGGCCTCTATCAGATGCTACCCAAAACAATTACCTTTATCTATAATCCTTCTTCATAATCCAAAGATTATTGGCTCATGAGCTACTGAAACACAACAACATGCTGATCTCCACATCAACCTAGGCTGTGGTCATAGTGCCCATTTAAGGTCACACTTAGAAGTTACAGTCTGAACATTTTGAATACAGCAGGTACAATGAAGGTTCTCCTTACTCATTAGTGCACCTTAACTGATCGCCAAATAACCGAAGAAAGACACCTCTCACAATAGGTGACACCAAAAATATTAGGTGAGGATTTTTTGGCTCTGTTGGTATAGGAAGGAGGTATTTACATTAACATTGCCTAGAGAAGCTATGCTATGGCTACGTCTGTACTGGTGGGCTAAATAAAACAATGCCAGAGGCAAGATCACCTGTGTCTGCTAGCTGCTGGTACAGTCCCTAGTAGATATCTGATTTATGCCAACATGAACTCTTTCAGACAATGCCTAGGAATGATTTGGGGTGTTGAGTGATGAAGGACTGTTCCCAGTGTGCAGTATGCATGAGGCCACTCTGGGTGGTGGGTGGGAAGTCAGCTATATGAGCACTATCTGAGCTGCGACATTTGTCCTCAGAACAGGAAAATGACATTTGGACTATTTTAATTACTGGTTTAGATGTAGCCGCTAGAACCATAATGAATGGCTATAAAAGTTTAGGTAAGATAAACTGGTATATAAATGCTTAATTTGTAAGTCTTTTTCCCCTCTGAAGGTTTTCTGTTACTGATAAAATAAACTTGTGATTTAGAGGGATTTCAAATCATTATTCCTTACATTTTCCAGGCAGAAGTATGTGCATCCAAAATGAAGTGTATGCACTGTCAGTGATAGACACCTGGATTCATTCCACGTATTTACAAAATTACTCGGCTCCAAAGGCTAACTCAGGCCTCAGGTGAGCTTAGCCACCCTTTGTGTGTCCCACTATACTTCCATGCTTTTAGTTAGTTGTTGAGGCAAATAAGCCTTAAATGTTTCTTCTTTGCATTGCATTTGATTTGGGAACCAACGTAGAGGAGTGAAATATCTCTTTTAAGTCATGATAAAATTCAAGCATCGCGGTTTAAAAATCTCCTTCTCCATGTGGGATATTAGATTATGTAGGAACAAACACATAGACAAATGTCTGTATTCTTAAATCAAAACTACTTAGGGAAGCAACACTAGCACTGACAGGGCGTGACGTGTATTAGCACACAATTCAGAATATAATGATCATCATTTATTTCATAACTGATTATCTAACAGGTCTTCAACCAATGGTCACTCAGTAAAAGGTACTATACCAAACTACCGTTCTGGGTTTTTTTATGTAAGAAGAGGTTCTGAACAAACTCTTAATATTCCAGTTAGACTCAGGAGATTCCAGAAGGCTGTGCTGAAACTGAATTATCTGAGACAATTCAAGATTCTGACTCCAAAGGGAGTCTCAATCAAATATGGGAACACAATCAGAAAAGTTAAAAAATCTCTACCGCAGCCTCTCTACCTTGACTTTTTGCACTTTTGTCCAACACAGTTTCTTCTTTCTTTTTTCACTACATATACCCACTTTGTTACTTACACATAATAGCATTTTCTCTTTAAAAACAGCTTTTTTTAAAAAATATATCTATTTATGTATTACTACTACTGGGGAAAATACAGGGAAATATCCTTTCACCCTGCAATAGTGAAGAATGATATTTTTACATTGGGTTGTGTAAGGTCCCTGTTCATAACATAGCTGGGGGCTTGATGTGGGAGGAATGTTTATGCATGTCCACCAAACTCATCAACTTTTCTATTTTTATTCAGGATGACTGTACGTTCCTAGATATAGACAATGACAGCCCAACACAGATTCACACAATCTGTAATTGCCTCCAAGCGTTCTTCTAGCCTCTGTTACTCAGGTCAGACCACCTTTAAGTGAATCAGCATTAGAAAGTAAATAAATTTTAAAAAAACATTCATTATATGTAAAAGTTATGGAGAAAAGTGGAGTTAACCTTTTCCAGTGCAGTTTACTCAGCAGATTTTTAAACGGAAAAAATTGTCTTAAACATTTTTCAATTGTACATTAAAAAAATAAGAGAAATGTTACAGTAAGAAAGACCATTCTAATTTTCCTCTAATGTCTTTCCTTTAGAGAGAACATATTTACAAGCTAAACTTCTATTGTAAGTGAAACCAATACTTTTTTTTTTTTTTTTAATGCACCCAAATTAAAAGGGAATGAAAACTTTAACCTAGGAATTGGTAGATTTTTTTTAATGGCCAGTATGTTAGAAATTTTCAGACTTCTACCTAATAAAGCTATTACAGAGCAGGAATTAATTTAATCATTTGTACAGAGGAAGAAAGCAGATCATGTCAAGCAAGAAGGAATATGAAATAGAAATGACTTAACTGAAATGTTCATTAACTATAGAGATCATTGACAATAAGATGAGCCGTGTACAGAAATGAGTAAGAAATGTGCTGCAGTACTAGCCTACAAAACACTAACAGAAGAGTTGAAATTATTAAACAGATATTTAAGACAGTTTGATATATTAGTAGGAAGTACTTTTCTTTGTTTTTAATTTACTTTTTAAGGTTAACATCTAGGAAAAATGGCCAAGCAAAAACACAAAAGGAGGTTAAAAGCTACATGAAAATTGCAAAATTTGGCAATAGCAATGTATGTGTGTGTGTGTATACACACTTCTTTTTATACAAAAATGAACATACACTTTCCAGCAAATAATTAAAAAAATCCAACTGCTCATGCAATCCAAAATTGAAGAAGTGTATTGGTCAAAGAAGATAAATTGCATTCCTATGATTTTTAAGGTATGATTAATGCTAACTGGCTCCAGTTATTATTGAGTGGGCAAAACTTCTCGGGAGTGAAGATTTCCTTCTTACATTAGTCAATTAACAGGACTGCAGTTTATCTGCTCGTTTTTTCATGATGATATTGCCAAATATATGTGCAAGTTTTGTGTAAACATCTATGGGTATTTTGTCTATAAATCTCAAAAGACAGAACTTGTTAAAAATACAGAATAACAGAATCTGTAATAGTCTCTTATCTTTAACCATATCAGGTATTGATGTCAAATGTGAAGTCAGAGGAGGAATTTCTCTCACTTCTGTGCTCAAATTTACCGATCAAGATCTTTTGCTGCCAGTTAATCCATCCCAACAGTTAATATTTACACCTCAGAGCTATCACTAATACTGAATCTGAAGCTGTTTAAGAGCAAGCAAAAAGCTGAAGCTTCATGAAGAACCTCACAAAAAATATCTTGTTTTCCTAGTGAAAACCCATTGTGACAGTCCTGTTCCAAACCCCTAAACTACATAAACATCTTTGAAATCACTCTGAAGGCAAAGAAAAAGTCAGGATGATATCATAAAATTTTTGAGCTATCTTGCCTCTTTCTTGGGCTACTGGCATACTTGAATTAATGATAAAAGGACATATACACTTGTTTATTATTTAGAAAGGAGTAACATAAAAGGTTCGGAGTCAGTCATCCTGTTTCCTACGTTAATACTCTACATTTCAGATCTTGGTTACATGTAAGCAGCTTCCAAAAGCAAATAACTCTGTGTCCTTTATTACTCCATAAGTTTATTTTTTTAAATATATAAACAAAAGCAAGGAAGACTGCATTTGCAGATAGACACTTTTGCAGTTTTAGTCAAACTCTTTACAACCTCTCCTACGCTGGAGATTTCAGATATCACAGTTGAGATGCCGTAGCTGATAGCATGAGCACAATCTATAATCTCATATCATAAAAAAGTTCAGCCTAATCACTACAGAAAGGTGATTTAAGTTAATTTGTTTTATGAACTAGGGGAGCTTCCTTAATAAGGTAGTATTCAGGATGCAGAAATAGTAATTGAACAGATGGGAACAGTAATGTTTTACATCACTCTGGCCAGCTTGGCAAAAATATGTTTGTGCATAGCCTGTGTAAACTGTATATTTTAATCCCTGCCTTATGTGATAAAGGAGGAATATTTAAGAAAATGCTGCTCTGTAGAATTTCTTCCTAACTAACTGACAGGTAATTTAAAAGTTATTATTGTGAAGAAGTCACATTTACATAATCAGTATTCTTATATAGAAAGGTAATAAGTGAAGTTTATAAGGGCAAATTTATGCAGAAAAATACACCAAAGGTTGTAAAATACAAAGATATGCTTTCTAGCTCCAGAAACCCATGGCCACAAATTGCTGGAAGCTATGAGTATGTTCTGGAGAAGTGCTCCTATATACTTGACCTGTTCTTAGGCCCCTCTGTGGACATTCACTGTTGACTTGGAAAAAGGATATTGGGCTACATGTTCCTAATTTGTCTGAAGCTAGAGCAGCTTCTTGAAGGTCAGCCTTTCCCTGAGCTCTAACAAAAACTGCTCATAACTTCTGACTGTTAATGGTTCATGTAATCATTATCACTTTACAGACAGAATAATGACAATCACAGCCCTTTAAATAACTGGACGAAGATACAATATAGATGTTAATTGTCTGTGTAAATATAACCATAAAGCACTACTACTTTCATTCTCATTAACAGCATTCTCTTCCAGATTGTACTAATATTATTCTGCCACTCTAAAATGCAGTATGCAAGTCCGAGCATGTGACCAGAGCAAAAAGAAATCCCAATTTTTATTGCACTATGTGAGTCCATAATTCCCATTGTGGAGTTCAACTAGTTGACTAACTTCTCTGTTTTGCCCCCTCTTCTATTCTCTAGTGAGCATAATGATAAGCAGCTTTTAGGGGAGGCTATATAAAACCGAAGAAATTTCTCACTATATAGATTTTATTTACAGTCTTATGAGTGTGTGCAAAAAAGACTTATTCAGCTATAAAACCTGTTGGAAAATGCAATGCATTCAAGGACCATTGGAGCAGGTTGATAGAATTAAGAATACTACCCAGATTTTATTGCAGTTTTACTAGAGATGTGTTCTACTTCAGATCAGTTATTAACTCAGCTCACACCCAGAAAAATCTTATAAGTACTCCACAAGTTGCTCAGGTGTGCAGCAGCCCAATGGTACACCCCTGATTCACTTGGCAGGAGTTCACATAAAGTGCAACGTTGCTTCACAGAGATCTGAGATGCTAAAATAAGTGATTATCTGTAAACCGTCAGACTTATTCAGATCAATATTAGATAAATTTGTTAAATGGGAGGTTGAGAGAAATGTTGTTCATAAGAAAATGCTACAAAGGTTTTAGTGTGCACCCAAAAATATTAGCTAGGGTCTCAGATTTATTTTCTTTAAGCATTTAGTTGGCTGTCTGAAATTCCTTAGTCCTTCTTCCAGGCAATTATGTACTTTGGAACATTCGTGTCTCCTTTGGAAGTAAGCTCACTCAAGAAGAGCCAAAAGGCAAAATCACTTGTCACTGTATACTGGCTAGAAACAGCTCTATTTTGCCACAGGTTTTTTGATTGGTAGTGTCTTCATACTGTATGCTTAAATTTAGAAAAACATGCACAGCTTACACTTTTTAAGCTTTAAAGCTGGGTTTGCTCTTCTCTTGTGCCCTATTGCTCACAACAGTTATTGTGCGTTCATTCTGTTCCTTCTAACAGAGAAGCAGCTCTAATAAGAGAAAATTTGGCTTAAGCCACTTTGTTTCTAACCATAAGATTTTTCAAAGTTTGAGTCCAATGTTTGGCCCGTGGGAGTCTAAAATGAGAGACCAGTGTTCATGGACAGTTTATTCCCTGGTCAGATGAAGCCATCCAATAGTATTGCTGCTGTCAGCTGGAAAGACTAAGTTACATGGATGAAAATGCAAGTCTTACAAAATACAGCATTGTTTGTAAGGACTATTGCATTTAGTTTCTGGATTCATTCTAATAAATGCTTATTCATAACAGTTTTACCTGAATTCCAAAACTTTTCTGTTTAAATAAAAGCAACAGCATGAAGATTTTAAAAGAACTTTATGAAAGGCCTATCTGCCATACTTAAGTAACATTTATAATATTTCTGCTATCAGAGAAATTTGCCATTGCAAGGAGTCATATTGCACCAATTTGGTATCTCATCAGCTGGCAACATAACAAAAGTTTTTAATTTTTTAAATATTTTAAAAGTACGTTTTATTTTCTGTTGTGTTGCAAGTAATTAAAATTCTTCACCAGCTTTGAGTAACAGCAATCTCATTTTTCATGAATATTCTAAAAGTAAGTTTATTATTCTTCTAAATTTTTTGGGGGGCAGGAATTTATTTAGAACAAGTAATTATTAATTTTATGAGCCCAGACAACTTCTTCCCAAGTGTCTTTTACAGTGCCCTGTAGATATCGGAGAGTTTGCAGGAATGTTTGCACCCACCAACCGGTGTTGAGAATCAGACAGGCATGTCCCTCTCATCACTAAGTCTTCTGAGGGTTATCAAGTGCCTACATTTGTGTCAATGGAATCTCAAAACTACTTTTCCCTCTCACATTCCTCACATGTGCAAGACAGCTCAGCATTAAATTATGTCTACAGTGAGCTGCTTTTTCACTCAGAATACCAAGAAGGGCTTCTAATCTCTGAAAAAAGGTCAGCGAAAAATAGAGCTTCACAACGCTACAGGCTTGGGGAAGAGTGGCTGGAAAGCTGGCCGCCAGAAAAGGATCTGGGGCTGCTGGTCGACAGCCGGCTGAACATGAGCCACCAGTGTGCCCAGGTGGCCAAGAAGGCCAATAGCATCCTGGCTTGTATTAGGAATAGTGTGACCAGCAGGAGTAGGGAAGTGATCGTGCCCCTGTACTTGGCACTGGTGAGGCCGCACCTCGAATACTGTGTTCAGTTTTGAGCCCCTCACTACAAGAAGGACACTGAGGTGCTGGAGCGTGTCCAGAGAAGGGCAACGAAGCTGGTGAAGGGTCTAGAGCACAAGTCTTATGAGGAGCGGCTGAGGGAACTGGGGTTGTTTAGTCTGGAGAAGAGGAGGCTGAGGGGAGACCTTATCGCTCTCTACAACTACCTGAAGGGAGGTTGTAGGGAAGCGGGTGTTGGACTCTTCTTCCAAGAAACTAGCGATAGGATGAGAGGGAATAGCCTCAAGTTGCATCAGGGGAGGTTTAGATTGGCTATCAGGAAGAATTTCTTTACCGAAAGCGTGGTTAGGCATTGGAACAGGCTGCCCAGAGAGGTGGTGGAGTCATCAACCCTGGAGGCATTCAAAAAAGATACAGCTGTGGCACTCCAGGGCCTAGTTTAGGAGTCATGGTGGTGTTAGTTGACGGTTGGACTTGATGATCTTAGAGGTCTTTTCCAACCTTAATGATTCTATGATTCTTTGACTGGGACCCACATTTACCTTCTTATGAGAAATTTTATTGAGGATATTCATTTGTGTATAGAAATATTTCCATATCATGATCTTGAAATACACCTACTCAAGTCATGCAAAGTAACTTGCTTTTAAACATTTCCTCAGATCAATTTGCCGTGGAAAAAAAAAAGTACCCTGAAGGTTTTCCTAGACAAAATTTTCTACAACAGTAACCAATAAGGTTAAGTGTCTCCTAAGACAAAAGATAGCTCTTCACTGAATCCATGTAAGTGTCCTCCGCTTTCCAGTTCAGATTCTGTTTTATCATGAGCTGATCAATACAGCAACATTGATATTTATGTACTTTGAAGAACTCAGCATTCATTTTTCTTTATTGACTGAGATATTTTCCTCACAGAAATATTCTTACTAATAAATCCTCTTCAGTTATGAAGGCAGCTGTCTGAAAGCTCTGTAACTTATTTAATTGTTTCACTACATAGAACAGTGAAAATCCTTCCAAACTGATTAAAGAAAAACAGGGTTTGAAAGAGGAACCAATACATACCATGAATATTGTTGATGAAAAAGCATGGTTTTATAATAATTAGCTTAAAGAAGTGTAAGGAAACAGCTCCATTTTGCTGTTTATGATATGTCCTCATTCTGCTTCACCCCATATACAGCAATGACCTACTTCAGGTATTCCCAAAGATGAAGAAAACACAAAACATCAGTTACTGCACTGCATAGGTTCCTATTATCTCATCAGTCCAATCTCTTCTTTGGTTAAAAGGGAATGTTTCTGGTAAGACTAGAGGAATCCTCAACTTTTTTGATGTTGTGAATTCTGCTAAAAAAAAAAAAAAAAGATGAATTGAAAAATGCCTTAGAGCATCTGTTGTTCAGTTTCATGAGAATCCACTATTTCTGCATCTCTGTAGATCCACATCCATCACATACATTTCAAAAGTCATTTGTTAACATTAGAATAATATAGTTATTAGGAGAATAAAGAAGTATTTACACCACTTATTAATCTATGTACTTTACTGGTAATTTTGAAACAAGAACAAGAAAGAATAAAAAACAAGAGGTGAATGTATAAAGCTCTTTGCTTACTTGTATTTTTGAAATATAGAAACAAGTCTAAAGCATTCTGAAGGTCAAAAAGCCTAATACTTAAATAAATCTAACAGCTGTAAATCAGAAAAAAACCCCAGAGGTAAAAATAGGAAAACATAGCACTGATATGCATGTAATTGCATCATTCATTTTATCCTAAACTGAAGGAAATAATTAGAAAATATAAGGAAGAATGACAAAAGTCATGGAAGCACTTGAAAAAAGCATATAATGTAGAAAGTAAAGAAAAATAAATGTATGTAATCTGGGAAAGGGTGGGCACCAAGTGTCACTGAATCAAATGATATCAGTAAGTAGCAGAAAAAGTAAATGTGCGATACAGAAAATGGGTGAACCTGATAAATTTAGTTTTTGTTGTCCATACACTAGCCTTCTCTAAAGCTATTATTTACAGTAGAAAACAAACAAACAAACAAAAAATTACCATAAAGGGAGTATTTTGACAAAGCTATCTCTACCGTTGCTGTTCATGTATAGGTAACTAATGTTTCATGTGAAGTGTTAGCCAGCTTTGAAAACAAACATCATAGAAGTGTTACATGGAGGTGGCCCTGATAATTATATACCTGCTTTAAACTGCTATTACTGCAATATCCCAAGCAACAGTAAAGAACAGTTATCGAACTGAATAACCATTTATGCAAAACAACCCTATGCTACAGGACAAGCAGAAAGTAGAATATAAACCCATTAACTTTCATTTGACTCTTTCTTTAGGGGGGGGGAAAAAAAGGCAAAAACCTAAAACCCTAAAGAAATATTTATGGATGGCAAGTAGTGTCATGACACAATTGTGCTAGATCAAATCAATATCAAACAGCTTATGTTAGTAAACAAGGCCCTTCAATTTCCTCTTCACAACTCCTCATGTTCTCCACTGAAAGTTCTTTAGGTCTCTACCCTGTGGTATGCATCGACAAGCAACAAATCTTTAGGACATGCCTTCAACTTTCCTTCAAAATTATTGATAAAATTCTGTTGATTTCAGAAGAAACAGGATTCAACTCGAAAACATTTTATGATATACAGTTCTAGTTGGAATACCTGTTTTCAAATTAATCCATTTTTTAAAATACTGTATTAAAGTATTTTTAATACTTGCTATGGAGAGAATACAAAAAAAAATCATGCTTGCCAACTTTGGATTTCTAATCAGACAAGTTATATGGTACTATTTCTATTCCCTGGAGGAATAAATATGTAATTACATCCCACATTCTTCTGTTTTAAGCTTTGGATATTATGGCTTATGAAAATTTGTGCCAATAAAACTATCATATGAATGTTGATGGATAAATAATCCAAAAGGGTAGCAGACACAGACAAAGCATAGACTGGTCACAGTCAATATGCAGAGTTTGACTTGCTTTTGAGCATATCTTAAGTGTGCTCTATCCAAACAGTAGCACAGTTCAAGCATTTTCTGAATATTGTAATGGAATGTTGCTGCACAGAGTATTGTAACAGATAGAGCAGCCTTTTGGCTCTATTTTGTTCTGTGAATCTCAGAAGTTGTACTCCCTTTTTCCTAGCTCCGGGAAAAACACTATATCCATGGAGTGGATAAAGCCACAGGAAAATCTACAAGATAAATCTTACAGATAATTTAACTGCTATATTATTATTTTTTCTGTGACAAAGTGCTCCTTGCCTTAAGCATAACATGACCTGGGTGGCCATTACTGTCATTGTGAGAACAGGAATAGTACAAAGAAGGACTTCATGGCTGGATTTTCAAAATCCGAATATCCAGATTCATTTGAACTAGGACTTTAAATGAGACATCTAAGTGACATTCCTTAGGTGAAGAGAAAGAAATTGAGAGGGAAATTGGTTCAGCCCACTGAAGATATGGATGGATCTGAAAATGGATTGGATAGATTTGTGCCTAAGTGCCTTGGGATAAAAAAATCCATAAATCTCAATACACTTGTTATTACATGGAGTCCATTAACACTTATGTCACATAGTCCTGCTGGACCAAATCCTGAAATTTTACCCTATTTATAGCCAATTTTACCTCAGTTACACATCCTTTGAATTTAATGTGAGGTTGCCCAAGTAAAAATGAGAGTTAGAAGAGTAATATCTGCAGGATTTGCATCACTGATAGCAGCAGCAGAAAATTTCTGAGAAGCAGAACTGTTCAATTGATTTGCTCTTAATTAAAATAAAATTGATTATGTGAAATATATTGTTCATTTTCTTTCACTGTTTCAGACACAAAAAGCAGCATTGATTAAGTGTCTCTAGAAAAGGGAAGAGCATGCTTTTCCTTCTCTTTTTCTCAGTTGTACTCGCTGTGCTACTGTCTTCAAGAGCAGGAGATAAAACATGACACAGTACAATATTAATATTGTCATGAACTGAAGATTGTTATGGTACGCATTCAAGCAGGTTCCTTCGCCACGAAGAAAATGGTTTGCAGAGCCAGAAATTGGAGGTTGAATACCAAAGGATGATGGTTTTAGGCTTCTTGAAAGACATTCATTGCTCCTCATGGCAGTCCTTTGGTAAACGAGGATTTCAAGTTGTGCCAAAGTTGTTTGTCACTGAAAGTAGGAAATGTTCATTCATTTTCATCACTTACATGAAAAGGTGGTAAGGAAAAGTACTTTCATCTGTAGCGTGAACTCAGGAATGATGCGAAAATGAAAGTAGATTTCTTTCCTTACAATAAACCTGCAGACTGAAAGCTGAATAAATATGAAAGACTACAAAATTTTGAGAGATTGTAAATTTTGAAAGAATAACTTCCCAAGAAGTTCTACTTTGATAATCCCTTCCCAGCTCTAAATTAATCCGGTAATTTTGCCATTTTTTTATAGCTGAAGTGTATTCATTTATGAATTAGGAACATAGCAAAAAACCTAGTTGAATATAGATGGACTTCTACTTTAGAATCTGTGCAGGATTGGATCTGTCAGTAGGTCTAAGCCCAATAAACCTACCACAGAAACCGATGAACTTCTCTGAACTAATACAAAGATACTTTCATGCAGCCCTACAGTAAGTGGTAAACAGACATGAAACTTAGAATCAACATTGCAGCACCTCCCTTTGCCTCCTAGAAGACTCAGCTCTGACTTTTATGCCCCCATTACAACACAAGTAATAAATGTTCAATGTATCAAAATGAAATAAATCTGGAAAAATTAAGATTTTGATAAAAGCAATAGTCAAGAGTTTATGTTCTGTAGATCTCAGAAGAAAAGTGTGTGTCAGAAATATGGTGTGTTCTGAAAAAATATATTAGAAAATATTTACATGGATTATAGTATACACTCAAATATATTTCTGTAAGCTTACTGAACAAATGTACATCAATATGATATTCAGAGATGATTTAATTACCTAAGTGGAAAACTAGAATATTTCTCTGTTCATGTCTTCAGTACTGGAAGCCAGAAAAGGAAAGACATTTGGGAATGTCCAAAATTAAAATTCTTTATCCTGCAATTCTGCTTTTATATTTTATCTAAGTTGTGGTTCAAGTTTTTCTACCACTTTACATTTTACATTCATGACACGTGCGTGGATAGTACTCTTATATAAAAGCAGAAAGATTTCTGCTAGATAACAGGACTTAGTGTTGCAATGATATTATAGTTAAAAAATAATGATATTGTGTTTGTTATGGCTGAGACAAGATAGAGGTTATATTCATGTTTTAGAGCATGGAATCTTCAGAGTTTTAGAAAAATAGAACTGAGCACCTTTAATTTTCTGTTCACCTGAACTGTACTGAAAAGGAACTTTATATTTGAGAAGTGTTGCAAATGGAGTCTTGTGAAGGCAAAAAATGTCTGGATAATCTGGACACCATTAGAAATCTAGAAATAAAACCTCAATTCAATTAGCAAACATGAAATAATTATTGATGCTTTTGAAATCTATTAGAACTCCATCATCCACTCAAAATTATCTAACAATCTATGGGATAATCATAAATACCCGAGGGGAATTCTTCTTACTTTCTGCATGATTCTTCATATTTTCACTTAAGTGTAGGGATTATCAGTAACTATAGTAGCACTACTGTTTGAGAATGCATTCGCTTTCCAAATGATTTCTGGATATTTGTATATAAACTGCTGAACTGCATCTTTTAAACTGAATATGAGACTGTTCTGAATTCAAATCCTATGACAAGGAACAAAATATAATGCTTAAAACAAGAGGAAAAAAAAAAAGATTTATGTCAACATAATTCTCCCAAATACACAAAGAGGCTTCTACCAAGACCTTGTTCTCTTGTGCCATCTGTTCATCATTCTGCCTCTCCATTGAATGAGGTTGCAATTGCGATTTTCATTTCAATGAGTATTCTGATTCCATAGGAAACAAATAAAAGGTTACACTGTTCATGAAGAGAGAACAGCCAAAGTAAAATAAGCTCTTTGACAATTTAGAAGAAATATGATGCTTAATATAATCACTGTATCACAATTATTTACTCTATTGAGCAATGGTATTGTGAAATGAAGTTTATCAAATATGTAACTTTTGCTAGAAACTCTACAAGAAATCAGTGTCAGAACTGAGCAACTACCTGATAAGATCAAATTGTTTGCAATTGTTCTTTCCAGCAAATCTGGCTAATACTGGGAAAAACTTATGGCATTTTAAGTTGAATTCTTTGCTAATCTTTGCTAGAAGATGATAGAAAACTTCCAGAGTTGTTTGTTTAATTCTGTTCATATTTTAAAGTACAATCTTTCAAACTACTACAGAGAGATTTACTAAAACACTGTAATCTTTCCCAGATTATACTTATAGATAATTTAATGTGCCTATATCTAAGATATTTGAAGTTAAGCAAGCTTTCTTAAGCTCCTATTCTGCAACAGAATCCACACAAAATGATCATTTCACACTCACTGCTTCTATCGTATTGCTGGGCTCAGAGTACTGTAATTCATGGACTAATAATTCTGTAGAGCTACACCACTACTTTATTGCAAAGACTAAATAGTGCAGGGCTGTGTCTCGAGGTTCTACTCATCCAACTTTTTCCAAAGTTGTTAAATACAAAATAAATTATAAAATGGAACTATAAAGAGTTCATATATCAGGTCAGTGGCAGTTCTAAAACTGGTGAACAAAACACAACCATGGTGAGTCTGAAGTGGGGAACCTCTTTTCCAGGTATTTTTGAGGTGTCTATGAGGGGAATTCTAAGATAAAGTTATCTGTGGAATGGAAAATAGTACATCGATTGTCTCCAAAATAAAAATGACTTTTATTATTGAAGAGTTTATTTTCTGAAAGCACAGAACAACCTGTGTAAACATGCTTCAGTAGCCATCTTTCAGTAGCTGAGAAGAGAATGACATTGCGAAGTACTGGAATAGACTAGATACAGAGAGCAGAGCTGTATAGTTTTGATGAAAAAAATGGAGTTTTATTTCATTAAGGTCAAGGAGAAAAAAACTCAGGTTCTTTCTTTTCTTCATTTTGATGTAGGAAAGCTTTAAAAAACTACTCTTACTTGTCAAAAGGTCATAATAGTTTTACATTTTTCCAACTGTTCTTGGGCAATAATAATTGCTCACAGCCTGACTTTAAAAATAATTTTGCTACCCCTAAAACTATTATCACCTTGAAGAAAACATTATTTTCTTCAATCATGCAGCCTATTGAATCCTTCCATCTCAGAACTGGGATGGTTAAGTCCTTTCTAATGAAGCCTATAAGTCAGAGCGGAGCAGATATTGCAGCTGCATGTAATCAGGCACGACTCTTACCTGACGATAGTGGGGTTCAGTCTCAACAGAGTTTCAAAGACCTTGATAAAATTTTTGAGGTTATGTCCTAACAGTGACACCCAGGAGCAGCACAGTGCCATGGAGGGCTAAGAGAACAAATCATACAAAACAAGAACTGTGTAGGTTATTCATTTCCAAGGTAATATTAATAGGGCCAAAATGTTTAATTTTTGTAAGGTGGAAAAAGAAAGAAATTGACATTCTCTTGCAAAGGACATTGTTATTTTGCCTTATATGCCCCTTTTCATGAAATTGCTATAGAAGGTTAATGACCATGCTTATTTTCATTTATCTCCTATGGGTTGTCATGTCCAAACTGGTACAAAAGTGAACTGAAAAGCACGTTTCTTGGGAGCAGATCTTGGTCAGCTCCTCCACCTGCAAGCTTGTGTTTTTGAAGTACACAAAAATGTCCCACTGCAGTAGCCCTCAGTGGCCATTTCTCTGACTACTCAGGCTTGCAGAGATGAGCATGCAGCAGCTGGGGTTGAGCAGGATCAGAGGCACAGGACAAAGTTACAAGTTCCTTTATAAAGTCATTAGCATTTTTTCTCTTTTCCAGTGTATGACAGTTAAATATTTTTATCTTTTTGGTATTATCTTATTATCTTAAAAATAATAAATCTATACCATTCTTGTTTTCTGTGATACTGTACTCTTAATTTTTTCTCCATTATAAATGCATATATTAAGAAGGACATTGAGGTGCNCCCAGAGAGGTGATGGAGTCGTCAACCCTGGAGGCGTTCAAAAAAGGTGTAGCTGTGGCACTCCAGGGCCTAGTTTAGGAGTCATGGTGGTGTTAGTTGACGGTTGGACTTGGTGATCTTAGAGGTCTTTTCCAACCTTAATGATTCTATGATTCTGTGATTCTATACAAGTGTGCAGGCACACACAGAAAATGCAAACAAATCTACTAAAAATTTATTCTTAATATCCCCACAAGCTAAAAACCACTAGAGCCACCACTGAACAAACTATTCCACAAACCTATCTCCACCAAATCTACTATGATGTGTAAAACCACACCTAAGCTTGTACACCCACCCTTGCACCCCAAATCCAAATATTAAGCCATGAACTCCTGCACCTGCACCAAAAGACTTTTTTCTCTTTCAAAACCTACAGATGCATTGACTTTACTTGCATGACTCCCTTTGCAGAACTGTATCTATAACCAACACCTTCCCTTAATCCTTGAATGAGAGTATGCCAAAAAGCTCTCACAAATACTAAAATCACAAAACTTCTGCTCAAGGTAAGGAAAATATAAATATGAGTTTTATGCCCAACATTTGTGCCTGACCCTAAGATGCTTGTTCATGTAGGACTTTCAAAGACCTCCCTGAAAAGACTAACTGACTGACTTTTGACTAATAGGATCCTAATTAAGTTAATCCAGGACATGAAAGGAACTGTAAGCAGAAATGTTCATGGTCCTCAACTCATCTGACCTGAAAGGCCATAAAAAGTCACCTCCAGCCACAGAGAAAATTATTCTTAGCAGTGCTTAAAAAACATACAAATATTAAGGAGAAACAAGTCAAAATTGTTTGGATACAAAATCAACAGAAAATGAACAACATGGGGAAAAAACACATAGCTGACTCTCCCCTCCTTCCCCTCTGCCATTACTACCTACCACTTTTCTTTCACCTGCTCTGGCAGATTGCATTCCTCACAGTATCAGAGTTATGAAGAAAAAGGCCTTTTTCACCACTGGATGGTATTTGGTCTGTCTCTCTGGGATACAAATGTTGATGCTGTCATTCATGGTAATCACACCAGAGACAAGAGTAAAGGGTGGATGATGACGTCCCCAGAAAGTGTGCAAGTGAAATACAAGTTAAAAATACTCGTCATGGAGCATTTTTTTCTCTTTTGCTATTGTGAGCTGGTTTTAAAAAGCTGAGCACTGCGGTGGGCAGTATCTCAAGAAATACACTGATGTACAGCTGGACAACAACATCAGAAGGATTAGGGATATTCAGGTGTCTTCATAAGGACAAACTTATTTCCTTTCATAGAACTGACGGCCACAGTGCCTTTACCACATGCAGTTATCATAACTTTTCTCCAACAAAATTCCTGAATGAAATACTTTTGCTTTTATGTTGCACCCCCGAGTGCCTTTTCAGAGACACAGAGCCTTTTAAAAAGTATGAAAAATTATATTTCTCCTTAATTTAATAAAAAGAAGGTTATTCTTCTTTTAACCCAGAAGAAATAAAGTGTGCACGCCTATAAGGCAACTGAAATGGCTGTAGAGGAAAAAGCTGGTGTTATTTTGGAATAGAAAAGGAAATAATAGGCTTAAGTTGCAGTATATGAGATTTTGGATAAGGGGAAAACATAACAACTCTGTAACTTTAGTTTGCTTATGTTCATGCTTAGTTCAATTCTGATATTCCCAACATCTTTTTACACAAATACTAAGAAAAAAAGAAAAGGTGAGATTGTGTTCTTGGTATAGGGTGACAGAAAGAAAAGCTTGAAAACAACAGTATGTGGGCTTCATACAGACCTAATTTTCTTCACTGGGACTATTTTTACGGTTAACATTAGGTGAACATTAGGTGGTATATGATACTTCAATTAGTATTGAAATATTAAAACTTTAATGCTATTGCATTAGTACTCACTAAACCAAACAAACACCTGCATGGTGAAAGATAGTTATAAATTTATTGTATAAGCAAGATTTTTTTAAATTTGAGACAATTAAATAGTCTTTCTTTTTTTTTTTTTTTTTTTTTTTTTGTCAGTAGTTGTATCGCTGTCTTTTTGACAAGAGAAACCGAGCAACAAGACAAGGCAGTTGCTGTGAGAACCACTACCTGTCTTTGTGCCATCTGTAATGAACCTAAAGTCATATTTTTCCAACAGCAGAAGCAAATCCATAGCAAATCCAAACTGGGATCTGGCTGTTTCTGTAGCACTACATAGAGTCTCAGTTTAATGTGTTGTTAGCCTCTAGTTTGCTAGGACAGTGCAGGTCCCTCTCCTGGTTAAAGGCAGGATGTAAAGATATTTTAGTGCTAAATGTGTGCAGGGGGGCCCTTGTGAGGATTGCTGCCTAACCTCTCAAAGTCTTAAACATATCCTTAGCAAAAAAAAATACACCAACCAAAACTGCACCATAGGAGCATTCTAGACTAAAGTACATGAACAAAATATGTATAATCAAACATGCACATCAGTATGGGGTTTCCCATCATCATTGCGTATTGCTTAGTAAGGTAAGAAACACTTAGTGGGATAAGAAATAAGAATACATTAATTTCTGTATTCATCTTTCTGTCTCAATTTCCTACCCTTCTGCGCAGTCACCAGCCTGCAGCAGGAGCCATCTCAGGTTGTTTAAATGCCTTTTGAAATTTGTGGTTTCTTTCCTGATTTGTGGAACCTTTCTATCACATCCAATTGTTTTCTGACTTTGGCTGTCTAGTTAGGTCAGGCTATTTCTGACCTTGGCCTAAGCTCCCCGTGTTCCGAACAGTGTTTGCCTCTTAAAGGCTCTTATTTGTTTTTCCTCCCTACCTGCCTTTTTTTGATGAGGCTTCCACCAGCATACAACACCCAGCGGATCACAGACTTCTGTGTTCTGCTTTGGCTAACTTTCCATTGTTTCAAAACAAACTCTTCCCCACAGACAGAGAAGAGAACACTGGCTCTCCTGGGCTTCTGCTAACCCATCATCCCAACTTGCTTTTAAATACTGTCTCCAGTCTGGAGGGACACAGTGTAGTCCTTGCCAGCAACACTGCATACACTTTAGTATGTAAGACTTAAAAAAAAAAAAAGAAAAAGCAGAGGAATTTTGTAATAACTCTACCTCATGAAACAGTATCTGTAAATTGTGTATAGACAATTATTCAAACCACCACAGCCAATGAACTTATTTGGACTTGATACATTTTTTTCTCCCAGTGGAACTATTGAGTTCACTGGCAGGGAGAGTCCTCCTGGTACAGAAAATTATACGACATCCAGATAATCTCTGCAAAAACCTCTAGGCACTTTCATCTCTCTAAGCTACTTTTATACGATGAGCTAAAATGACTGTGGCACACCATGCTAACAAAACACTCATGGATTTTCATCCTCCGCTCGTCTTCTGTCCCAGATAGCGGAAGGGAGAATGAAAACAATGCTGTGCATTTTCTCTCTTTATGGAAAGGGCTGTGCATAATCAGTATTTGTAATCTACAATACTAGTGAGATTTAGCAGTTTGTAGATCCATATTTTACCAGCATTTCTCATCATTACTACAAAAGATTTACTGGTCAGAATTTGGATGGACCATTTTACTTTTCTATTGCCATGTAATGAGAGAAACTATGTTTATATATATATTTATATACATGCATAAATATGTTAATGAAAACCAGAACATATAAAGCCAGAAAATGGATGAAGCATAACGGGGTTTTCAATCTAATTTTAATAAAGCAAGTTATAACTGACTGAAGGTTAGCTTTCACAGCAGCCATTAATAGGAGTTAATACAGTCAAGTTACTCTGAGATCGAACCTTGCTTGAACCATTAAGACTTCAAATTCCAAATGCTACCACACTATTTTGCCCTTGAAACTCACCAGTGTTTTATAGACTGCAGAATGAATTTTAGTTGGAAAATTACACATCAGTGAACTAGAACTAGATCTCTAGTTCCATTTTACACAGACGTTGATAAAAAAAAAAGGAATCATAGTTTTCCCTCCTTCTCTGTGACTCTTTTTTCCTGGGAATAGAAAACAAATAATACCTCGGTCTTGCTTTCCAAAAAGTCAACAAGGTGATAATAGCAACAGCCGTTTTGTTAAACTTTTCCTCCTACAGAAGGAACTTCGGGATCCTGTAGATTTCTGCCAAATAGCTTTGCTTCAGTGCAATAATAAGGCCAAATGAATGCACCATAGTTAGTCCCTAACTCAGCAGGAGGGAACACAGATCGAGGACACTGACTGGCAAGCGATGACAAATCTTGCGACAGTCTCCAGCTGGTGACTCTGCCCTTCTGACAGAGGTCAACAGCAGAGTCAGCAGAGATAATGCGGGCCCGCTTGTCAGCTGCTTCAGCACAAAGTCCTTTGCTGGCAGCCTAAACCGAGACTTCCAGCTTTACATTTACATCTCCGAGGGTGAGAGTTTGTGATAAAGCTGAACCAATCTAATGGCTCGCTTCCAGTAAAATTGGCTGTCCCTTTCTCCAATGCTCTCTCATCCTAGATGCCTACTCCCACCTCCTCCCTGCTGCTGAATTTGGCACTCCTCTGACCTCAGAATGAGACAGTTCAACTTGCTTAGCCAACGGAAGGCTAACAAAATTAAAACAGGAATGGATGCCTAGTAGTGTAGGTGGCTCAAAGGAGGAAAGGAAACTCTGCCTATAAGTGAGCAAAGGAGGACTGCTCCCTTTGGTGCAAAGAGTTATTAGATTGGCTCATTCACGTTGTAGAGCCTCATCCTGTGAAGTGGAATGGAAATGGAGAACTTGCCTCATACCCCAGCTGCAGTGGGTAGTTACTATCACCAAAGAGAAAGAACAAATAGTGGTGGATTATAAGGCAGCCACAGCACGATCTACTACAATTAGCATGCTGCCTGGGGTTATCCAGTATTCAGATTACATTAGAGTTAGCCATTAAATCAGCAAATCACCAGGGTTATCCACCACTACGATCTAAGTTGCTGCATCACTATTGTGCTACTATCTAAAGCCATCAACACTTGAATTCCAACTGCTCCCACAAACAAGACAGGTAGGATGAAACTAAAGCATCACTTAAGTTTGTGTATGCTGTAATTATGAAATGCAATCGCAGCATGTGCAGGATACTTGAATTAGCTTTAATCTGGCTATCACATCTGTTGAGAGCAGTGAAGCTGAAGTAGTATGGCTTCCCCAGGAGCCATGTAAGACTGCCTAGGACCCTGCCTACTTATTTGGTTGTGTTATGAATGTTTGCTGAACTCAGAGCACCTGAAGATCCCTGTGCCCTTACCAAAGCTTAATATTAGCCTAGGAACACTGAAATCAGCCTCAAAATGCAATGCAGATACCACCTTCATTTGAACTTTTCCAAAACCAGTTGCTATTGTTCCCCATGAACTACCAAGAAATCCAGCAGCCCCATTTTCAGAATCTCAGAGTTGAATCTGGCAAGGAAAACTTTGGGAGGCTTGCCTGCTTTCTACCGATTTTCTTCAGCAAACTAAAAGCATTCTAAAGAAATGTGCCAATTTAAACCAGTCGACATCATTGGACAAACAATTTCTGACTAATTTCACATCTCAGATTATTTCTGTTGGTTAACTGTCATTTGGCCCTCAATTACAAGAATAACAGAATTATCCTCTTAAATTCAACTTCCTAAGCAGAGGAATTGCTTTGTAGCATGTTTGTTCTGGATGATGCAGATGTGGTTCTGGAGCTCAGAACACAATTCAACCCGAGTCCTAGGATGCAAAAATATTGCTATGGAAAACATAACAAAACCCAGGAAACATCACTAAAGCTGAGTAGCTCTTACTTTCATTTAACTGGCAACAAACCCAATTATTTTACAAATTTACAATTCTTTGTTTTGGATCATAACCAGGTAATTGAAGCAATATTTGCAAGAAGGAGGAGAAAAAGAGAAGGCCAGCAAGTTTGTTTCTGTTGCTGAACCTTCTGTTCAGCTTCTTGAGCTTAAAACATTTCTGTTCTGTTAATTTGATGTCATTCGTATGGTCACTGTGAATGTCAAATACTGCCACAAGTTAGAGAAAATCTCAGCCTAACCAAGTGAAGGACCAAATCCATGTCAAAGCCTCACATCAGTTTTGCTTGCACCCTGTAAAGAAGTTGTGTGTGTTTCTAGTTGGGTATCATCTCCTAATCCAAGGATTAATTAGGTATAATGTTGACACACAGGGCCTGGGTGGAGCTGGAAGCTGCTTCTGGATGAAGAACCTAATTTAAAGTGATGAGAGTACCCTGGTAATAAATAGAAAATGTTAGAGGAAACAGCCTGGCCCAGGCTAACATGCTCCAGTTAGATGTCTGCGCTTACATCTCAGTGAATTATGAAGAAATAAAAGACCTGCACAATATTAGCCTCTTCATTTTTCTATTAAATTACCCTACCTAAAGAAAAAAGACTGCAGGCTTCCTGAACACTTTTATCTCAGGCATTTTCATACCTACTTTATAGAAGGGTGTGATTCATGTTTCCTTCCTACAATGGAACTATGACAGAAGCACATTTTATTTAAAAGCAAAACAAATTCAGATGATTGGAAAAAATCCTTCTACAAAATTGGTTTCTTTCTTCAAAAAAATCAGAGTATTTAGAATTGTCTACACAAGAATATATTTTCTTCCTTCCATTTTAATATAATGAAAAATGCAATTATTCCTTTCTGTTACCTGTGCAAGCTGAGTAGCTGAGTATCTTGCTTTATCTCTCCAAAGAACAAGAGACAAACATCAAGTGGATACAGTACAAACACTGCTTGGTAATTACAATTTTAATTAACAGTCAAAAATAACAAATAAATAGCCAAGCTAGATACACATAAACATCTATTTGCTCTTCAGATGTACGTTTTAAAGTCCTAAGCAATATTGTTGATGAAGATCCTATGAAACAAAACCTGCTACAGTAAGAATCCAGCTCTTCTTTCTGTCCCTGGGTACCCCTGGGAAATTTTATTCTCTGTGCTTTAGTGCCTTTGTTCCTCTCATATCATGGGAATACCAACAGTATTGGTAAATGAGCAGAAGTTTTTAATGATGTTTGCATATGTATTTGCACCCATCAGTTCTTACATTCTGTATATGCTTTGTCTCTTCTGATACACTACCTCTGTGAACATTTGTCAGTATACTATTTCAGGAGAATGTATCAGGAACTAGGTAAAACAGGAAAGAGTAGCAAGTTTAAGCTAATCTATATTAAAAGTATGAAGCAAAAAGTCACTGACAGTAATTTATATGACCCCTATATGCCAGTAATAATTATCTTCTCAGCAAGAAGTTTCCAAAATGCCAACATTTTTTCCTTTAACTTGTACAATGAAAATAGAAAGGTGTATGAAATAGCATACAAATCCAGGCATGTTTGTTTTAGTAGCAATAGATCTTCATTTAGGCCTTCATTAATACAGCTTTTTTTCTTGCTTTCTTGCTGCTTCTCATCTTCTTCTTGATTTAAGACCTTTTTTGGTCATTACTTCCCTCCTGTATTCTTCCTTTAACCAGTCATCAAATGTTCCCATAGAAACATCTGTTTTTCTTATCTGCCATTATACTTTCTTTTATACTTTATTATTTTAACATTTGTTTTATGTTTCTCATCTGCCACATTTTCACCTCCAGATCTTCATCAAAAATACTTTTTCCATAACAGCTGACTCATCTAGAGATGTAAAAACATAGTTTAATTATTTCATTTCAATTTTTGACAAGACGACAATAAGAGCTAAAAGTGTTAATCCCAGACTTTCAGAGCCCTTGCAAAATTAAATATTAACCATGAACAATAAAACAGATCAAAGAATAATGTGCATAAAAGCTCACAATCCATTTAATATTAACCTGCAATAGTCAAAATAATAATAGAAAAATGCAGTTGTAATGAGCATAATATTTTAACTGAAGGAATAATTTTTCACTGGAACAATTTACCAAATCATGTGGTAGATTCTACACTGTTTGAAGTCTTTATTATTGAGATACTAGTGTGTTTTAAAGGATATTTTAGCCAGAAACCTCTTAATGAGTGGTTTAGATTCATGAATCACAGGAAAATCTCAAATGTTCTTAAAACCTATGCAAGAAAGAAGTTAGAAAAGGAAGTCTTGCAGGCAAAACACTTTTCTTAAATTCCTGTCTTTAAAACAGTTCAACTGTTTACAAAATCTAGCAAAAAGATCTCGTGAATGTAGAGAAGAGTGAATGGGACTTAGTAGGATTCAGGGATTTTCCAGACCCCAAAAACATCTGGAAGAGGTGTAATTGCAAAGGCTGTGCGGAGAAGTCTACACAGCATAGAACAGCCTTCCTTCTCAGGGTCCCTTGCAGCCCAATACAAGTTGGCTCAGGGAAGGTATAGTGAACAGGATTTGGAGAAGGGGTTGGTAGAAACAGGGAGTTGCTACAGTGGCAGCACAGGTGTTTCTTGGAATACCATTCTGTGCCTGCCAAACTCCAGTTTGTTTTACTGATCTTTTGTATTAAAGAAGCTGACTGACAGCAGTATAGATTACAGTGTCAGAGATGACCCCTGTCTTTTTTGCTGTTGCAGGGCCTGTTGGAGGGTGATGCTGCATTAAGTCTCTGCTGGGAGCTTATGTCTTTAAACAATATGCATACTACTAAGGAGAAAAAAAATCAAATATATTGGTAAAAGGGCTATATAGTTGCCTTTGTATAATATAATATTCAGCACTTATACACATAGATTCATTCATACATAAAATTATGCAGCATATTTTTTGAGGTTATTGTCTTTCCATTGTTTTTATTAAAAAGTTGGGATTATCTTTAAATCTTGACACAGTCATGTCTCCAAAGGTATAACAAGCACTTTCTTCTTGCGCAGCGACTCACCCACCACTACAGCATGATTGCTAATAAAGTTTAAGGAGAGTTTCTGTCAGATACTGATAATTAATATGAACTTATCCCCCTCCAAAAGTTATAACAGCAGAGGCTTCACCTTCTCTGAAATTCACTAATATAACAGGTATGTCACCTAAATAAGCTTACTTAAAGAAGGAGCTGTTTTACTGAAACCCTAATGAAAAAAAGCTAATTAAGCACCAGATTTTTAAGAGCATTTAAGGACATGAAGAAGCAAAAAAGCCTTTAGGGAGTTTTTTCTTCAAATCATCTCATTCTCTATCAGATCAGTGGATGTCAGATTCCTTACAGCAGGAGCCATCAGCTGGTGAGTTTTTAAGCAGCTCACAAGTAGCTTGCTTACAGATCCCTTGGGCTGCTCCTCTGCTGAGGTGGTGACACATAGTCAACAACAGAACTGAGCTGGTACAGAGACTTGTGGGTAGTTTGAATATTTGGCTCTTTATCTCCCACTAATCAAATACTCCCACACTTCACAGCCTCTTCAGCTGAGGTACATGTCTTCATGCAGGGGTCAGGAAGATTGGTCACTTTTGCATTTAAATGGTTTTCAAAACGCAGCTGGGGTCCCAGTATATCTATGTTCCATGTTTTCCTGTATTTTATATACAACCTTGTGCAACCTTGGTATATTCCCTTAAAGCTACATTGATTTAGCAGCAAGGAGGGCAGGCTGCAGCACACGCCTTGCCTCTCCCTGGCCCCCTTCCCCCCACTGCCCCCCCAGCATGCTTAGAATACATCTGGCTCTACTCAGAAAACTATGGAAAAAAAAAAATACGTTGGCTAGATGTCTGGACTTCAGCTGGTTTTGTAATGGAAGCTGTACTGGAAATGAACTGGAGTACTTTTGTGGATGAATTGGTCTTTTACAGGAACTACTTTCTCTGAGAGGTGCATGCAAAATGGTTCAAGGGCCCTGCTACACCTCCAGAAACAAGTTCTGCTGGATTTATGACAACAGTGGTCCTGGCTGCCCCACCTAATATTTCAGTCACTGCAATATGACTACATTAGATAGTGCGTATATCACTCTTACATATAATGTTGATGACAGGCATTCTCATGTCAGACCGAAGTACTAGTACACCCTTTGAAAGGATATTCTACTCCTGCAAAGGTTCACAGGAAGACAACGCTCTCTGGAAGAGGATGCCTTATCACTGAGTTGAGGGTATGTTTTCCAGTTCTCAAGTACATCTCAAGTGCAGTCTCCCAAAGATCTTGATTTTCCGTGGAATCATCAGCTCTTGGCTCAAACACCACTTCCCTGGGACAGCCTCATAAATTTGGGTTGAAATGTTTTGAAAAGCCCATTTATTAAAGAGAATTTATCAGGAAATATGCTACTGCTGTAGGCAACATGCTCATTCCTTGTGAACTCAACTGCATGTCTCTGAAATGGAGGAGCCACATTTTCTCTCCAGAAAGTTCCTAAAGATAACAAATACCCTCTGCAGAAGTATAGGGGCATCCCATTGCCATACAAACAGACACAGTAATCCTTTTCATTATTAGAAAGTTTCTTGACCACAAAATACTCCAAAATTCAGTCTGAAGTCCATAGATCCATATTTAGCTGCTGTTTCATTTCTTTAAAAAAAAAAAAATTTGTAAAAAAAGTCTGTCATCAGGTTTAAGACTATGTTTTGCAGACTTCAATGGCTTCTGTAATGCAGAAGGCTGCAGTTACTGCGGCCAAAGAAAAACCTCATCTTAGAAAAATCATCTGCTTTTAGTGAGAACAGATGCTTCAAATTGACTTTCAGACTGAAACATAAATTCCTCTAAATCAGGGTCCTGTTTGACTGTAGGGCAGCTGAACTTCTTTGCCATTGCATATGGAGGGAGTATCTGGAGCTAAGCTTATTTTGAAGAAACGATGTTTTGTTTTCCAGAACTATATTTAGTCTGTGGAGAAATTTTTCAAATAATTCTAATCATTTGGATGAAGTGGTGTCCATTTATCTGAGTAAATATGCATTAACTGCAGCAGCTGAATGCTGTTGGAAATTTATATTCATTTTATTCTTTTTTTTTGTTATTAAGCAATGCTTCTGTAAATGATCCAGGTCCTATCATTTAGTTTAAATGATGTTATAAGCTGTGTTAATTTAAAACTAGTGCTTTGGTTAGACTGATCAAAATACTATGGTTCCAATGTCAAATGTTAATGGCCAAAATGAAGGGCACATGTATGGGAAATACTGTAAAAAGCTTAAAATAATTTGGAGTTTGTGCAACAGACCCTATAATTTTAGTTTAATGAATCACTAAGTCAAACCTACAAAATGCATGGTAATGAAAGTGATATTTTTTTGAGACAGCAGTAAAAAGAGATACTGTTTTAAGGACATTGTGTAAGTCTCTGTCCTTAAATAGTGTTGTCTTATCCAAATATCTCAGCTAAAATATCTCAATGTGCAAAATAGAGACAGCTGCAATACCCTGTTGTAATCACATTAGTTAAGAAGTAATTACTTAGTTAATTAGTTAAGAAGTCATACTAGCTTTATCTTGGGGGCAAAAGGATGTGCATGTGGTTTATATTGGAGTCAGCAGTGTACTTTGATCAAAAACTGTATTTTGATCTGCTTTTGTAAAAGAAAAATTATATAAGTGAAGCTTGTTCAAAGTAAGCTGTTGACTCCTTCCTATTAACATATTTTTGATATATTTTACAAAATGCTAGTAAGCTATAAATGACATATTCATTTGGAGCAAGAATACCCCAACTCCTGCTTGAAATGACACTATATCCCCCATTGAGACGAGTATTCACCTGAAACATTGGTATGATTTCAACAATCAAACTGAAGAAATTCCGTGAGACTGGACTTCCACCTAGCCAAGGGCTTCCCAGTGGGGCATAAATTTTAGCAGAAAAGATGAGTTATTACTCATCCCAACCCCAGTCCCAATCAATGTGCTTCCAAATACCTCAAATTCATTTTTAATTTCTTGTTTTCCAAGAATCCACAAAACTTGCATGATCCACTCAGTGGCACTTTACCACTAGGCAGCAAAAGTGTTTGGGGTTGGTTTTGTAATAGCATGCTTACATAAGCTTGCCCTTAAAGCAGAAAAGACCCCATCATTAACCAAATAATCTTGACATCACAGTGGCCAGGTTTTCTATCTGTCTGTCTGTCTCTCTCTCTCTCTCTCTATTTATTTATTTACCATGGTTTTCCACAGAAAGAGAAAGCACTTTTAAAAGATCCTGGGCTGCATGTTCCTTCTATCTGGCTCATATCTCACAGACCAAGTCAGCATAGGACAAAAGGTGACAGTGTTAAGTCACTTTCTTCATAGAGCAAAGAAAAGGAAGATGTAAAACAGATGGACTCTTGTCTTACCTGACCCAGAGCAGCAGAAGTGTCTTTGTCACGG
Organism: Fregata magnificens; assembly: GCA_013389945.1. Classification (NCBI taxonomy): domain Eukaryota; kingdom Metazoa; phylum Chordata; class Aves; order Suliformes; family Fregatidae; genus Fregata; species Fregata magnificens. The sequence goes on along the minus strand of WAAD01041836.1, from coordinate 2,699 downwards.
ATTTGGATTAAGGGAGCATTTTACTTCTTAAGACTAAGGGAAAATGGTGAGATGTCCTGCAAGACCTATTCCAGGAGTGAGGTGTTAGCAATTCTGTAGCCCCTACAGAAGCCATAGGAGGGGACAAGAATGACGTCTGTAGCAGCAGCAAAGTTACATGGATGTGTTTAAGGATGCCTTCATTAACTTCAAAACTATTTTATTTTTAAAAAACAAATCACAGTTGAATAACTATTTTAAATATGCTGCAATTGATCCAGACAGTAAAAATAAAACATACAGAAGAAATTCTGCAATCTTAATCCTGAAACATTTCCAGAAGCACACTTTATTTTAATATGCTGCCATACAGTTTTTTTTTGGATGATGTCTTCGATAATGTTAAGAGTAATTTCACATATTAAAGAGAAACAATATATACCCTTAGAAACCCTAATCTCAGTTTACTACTTTCATTTAAGTTTCAACTCATCTTTATACAGATCCAGAGACTTAGGACGTTACCAAGAGGTAATGAAATTTCTTTCCATCCACCTCTCAGCTCCAAGCAAGGATCAGGCTTAACATTGTGATGTATCATGATGTATTTAGGAGTAGTGACATTCACAACCACTCTCCAGATGTTTTAAGACCAAAGTAAATAGGCTGTAAATAGGTTTGCTCTAGAGCCCTATTTTTACAACCCAGTATATTTCACAGTCCCATTCATAAATGTAGCAAAGCCCTCATTATTCGAGTCAGAAGGTTGTTGTTAACAACCCCCCCNCAATATTACCTCTTGTGTAAGTGTTTCTTCTCCCTCACAAGTGTTTATGTCCCTGAAGGATTTAGAAAGAACAGTCGTATCCATTCTCAGCTATTCTCTTGCTAAAGTACAAAACTTAGGAATGGGTACTCTAAGGTATTTGTGTGCCTAACTCCTATTTAGGCCTCATATTCCCACTGAAACCAATTACTTCAGTGGGCATTAGGCTCCTCAGTAGGAGTTCAGTGCCTAAAGGACTTAGAGAGGCTGAACTGAAGCACCTCTGCTTTTATTTTGTTATCTTTCTTGAACATTGATGATACAGCATCAAAGATAACATCTTCTCAGTGCGTTATAAAAAGTTATTAATATTCTCCCAAGTCTTTAGGTTAACTTTGCCTTTATCTTGGGTTAACTTTGCTTTTTACAGACTGAATTGTACTTGAGGGACTGTCTGTGTCCAACTAGTGTAATCAAGCCTTTCTACCCATAGTCTTTATCAATAAATGTTCTTATAGTAAAATTATTGTTACTTGTCTTTATTTGCATGCCTGTAACTATAAAATTCCATCCTAGTTCAGCTATGCCATTTGAAGACACTCAGTTCCTCCTACACAGTATTTGATCCACTTCTGACTATCCACACCCTATCCACCACTCGCTTAACATTTCCACAGCTTGATGTTGTCAACAAAATTACTATACCTCTCAACTCTGGTCTTTGAGTAATTCCACTAGTAGCATCTCTCCAGTCTTCTGATTCATGTCTCCACACAATTCATCAGTGTTTACTCCAAGGTGGGCAGTTGTGGTTTTGAGGAAGATTTGGAAAACAGGAAAATACAGAGCTCCATAGCTAAAACTTTATTTGATTGTGCTCTGATCATTGCTTTGTAATTCTTGTGCTACAGTTCTGCTTTCCGAGCCCAATTAGTGGTTCCCCATGGGGTGCTATATCAATGCTTTATTGAAGTCTCTGTAGATTAGAATAACCACTAAGATTATTTGGAAGATCAGTTATCAAAGATAAATACAAGCTTAGTCTGACATGTTCTACCTTTGGTTTAATTTCATTTTCTGTTTACTTCAATGAGATTAAGTGTTCTTTTCATTTAGTCTACTCGATCTAAGATGTAAGTGATCTCCTGAATGGTTGATTTATCTGCATCTTCTCCCCCAGTACATTGACTCCAAATTTAGAGTGATTTCTTTATCTGAAAATGTCACATTGAAGTAGTGGCTCTCCTGGCTGTTCCATGCCTGCAGACCACCTCAAACATGCACAACTCTGCTGCTACCTGAAGCCAGCCAGGGTCAAGATTGTAGCTGCTCTGTTTTAATACAGTAATGGCATGTTAAAGATTTATCTGCATCAGTCAAGCAAAAGTATTTAAGTGTCACTGTTGTCTTTATAAAAGGTTAGAAAAATTGTTGCTCCATTAAAATAGAAATGTAAAGTGCACTTAAACACTGACCAAGTCGTTACGCTGATGAAACTTAATTACCTGTTGTCCATGAAATGTAACACGCTGCAGACAAAACTCAATTGCTGAGGCACAGTCAACACTGTTCATGCATTAACTAAATGCATAAACTGGAATGCTAAAGGACTTTCAGTCTGTCCTTGTTTATATGATCATCACACCAAAAAGAAAAATATTTGTGTACTGATCCAAAGAACGTTTCAAAGAGCAGTTTCAATTCCTACTTGAATACACATTGCAGAAGATTTTGCTTTTGTGGTTTTTTTTTTGTTACAAACCTATGTTGCTTCCCTCCTAATATTAGTCAGTGAAAAATCTCTGGTACTTACAGTCTCTCCCTGCCACTTCCCCAATTAAGTCCCAGTCACAGTGAAAAATTTTTTCCTGACGTTCAGATGGAACCTTCTGTGTTTCAGGTTGTTCCTGTTGCTTCTTGAAGGATTATGAAGGATTAATTGATTTAGGGGTTT